>CM059209.1:0-282500 GCA_030347435.1 Clarias fuscus | reverse complement strand
GCGTGTTTACTTGGTCTGCAAAGTTCATATTACACTGGAAGTAAATAATATTAACCTTTATTTAGATTCTCAACCCTGTAGCAGTGTAACTAGCTTTGTTTACATAGCCAAGCGTTACAGAGTGTGTGTGTTTGTGTGTGTGTGTGTGTGTGTGTGTGTGAGACAGATTCAGATGAGAATAAAATCCCAGAGACTCTGCAGTAATAATCTCATTACTCACATCCACGTGTAAACCTCATCTCGCCTGAACAGGGCGTAGCAGTCAGGAGCGCTAACGCTAACGGTGAACGCGAGCGGGAGGAACACACTCGACTCCTACCTTTGTCTCCAAGTGGTTGCCATGGCGACTGCTAATTTTTTTTTTTTTTTTGTGCTTGCTCAGGGTTTGACCTTTTCGACTCACATTTCCATTCCAACAATGGAGTCTCATGAGAAGCGGTTAACCCTATGACCTCGGCGAGGGGTGGGGGGAGGGGGGGGGTGTCTGAGCGTGACCCCGGTGTGGCCACTCACGTGTTCCTGCTCTGTGAAGCGTCACGTCTGTTATTATTACATGTACGGTCTGGAGTAGACACGGAGATGTTCATTATCAGTGTCTCACACACACACACACACACACACACACACACTGAGATCAAACAGCTCTGAGACTGGAACTGGGGTTATTAAACTGGGACCAGTTCAGTTATTACACACCATTATCACTGCTGTAGGTACAGTGTTACACACCATGCAATAACGTCTCACACACACACTAATGGGTAATGCTGTTTCAAGTCAACAAGTCAAGTCGGCTTTTATTGTCATTCCAACCATATACAGTTAGTACACATTGAAACGAAACAACGTTCCTCCAGGACCAGGGTGCTACATACATGCAACAACATAAATTTACAACACACATGTTTACATTTTTAAGTTAACCTAAAAGAAGAACCATCAAATTTCTATACAAAAATACACAATAGACAAAGTGCACGTGCAAATGTGCAAACAAAGAGGTACATGACAGACACAACAATGTAACACATAACAGTCCTTTTTTTGATGAAGTATGAGTTGAGGTAGTGAGAAGAGCAGCAGTAAACAGTTTACATTTTGACAAGAGTATTTGTGTCAGTGGATCTCCAACTTCCTAACTGACAGACCACAGGCTGTAAGGATGGGCGGCCATGTCTCAGCCTCCATCACTCTCAGCACTGGAGCACCACAGGGTTGTGTTCTGAGCCCCCTGCTGTACTCTCTGTACACACACGACTGCGTAGCCTCTACTAACTCCACCACCATCATCAAGTTCGCTGATGACACCGTCGTGGTGGGCCTGATCACTGACAATGATGAGACGGCCTACCTGGAGGAGATTGGGAATCTGGAGCACTGGTGCCAGAGGAACAATCTCCTTCTAAACGTCAGCAAGACGAAGGAGTTGGTAGTAGACTTTAGCACAAAGCAGGAGAGGAACTACCAGACCCCTGTCATCAACAACAGTTGATTGATTCACCACCGTTTTCATTATCGGAGTGTACATTCCACCTAGCGCTAATGCTAAGGAAGCGCTCTGTGAACTGTATGCTAAGATCAGTAATCTGCAGAACACACAACCGGATGGACTGTTTATTGTCGCTGGAGATTTCAACCATGCAAATCTCAATTCAGTGCTTCCTAAATTCCATCAGTATGTGGACTTTGCAACGAGAGGGGAAAACACGCTGGATCTTGTTTACACAAACATCCCCGGCGCATATCGGGCAGAGCCCCGCCCCCACCTCGGCTACTCGGACCACATCTCTGTTATGCTAATTCCAGCATACAGATCACTCGTCAGGCGTTCAAAACCGGTTCTGAAGCAGGTGAAAACCCGGCCAGCTGGAGCCATCTCTGCTCTTCAGGACTGTTTCGAGAACACTGACTGGAACATGTTTAGTGAGGCTGCAACTTACGGCGACTACACCGACTCGGAGGAGTACACGTCATCAGTGACCAGCTACATCAACAAGTGCACCGATGACGTCACTTTCTCCAAGAACATCATCTCACGACCCAACCAGAAACCATGGATTACTGCGGAGGTGCGTGCACTACTGAGAACCAGAGACTCTGCCTTCAACACACACACACACACACACACACACACACACACACACACACACACATCTCTGGAACGTCTTTTGATTGTGTTCTGTATAAGGTCTGATGGTGGACCGTTACACACAAATTACACACTCGTTACAAACACACTCGTTACACAGAGGTTACACACACGTACACACACATTATACACATTTTACACACTCGCTACACACAGGTTACACACTCATTACACACAAGTTACAAACACACACGCTACACACACATTACACACATTTTACACACATTACACACGTACACACAGGTTACACACTCGCTACACACACGTTACACACTCGTTAAACACTCGTTATACACTATCTCTCTCTCTCGCCAGAATTCCTCTATAGTCATAATAATAATAATAAGAAGAAGAAGAAGAAATGCTGAATCTGTTGAATTGAGTCTCTTTGTAAAATCGTGACACGCCGCAGTACAAATGATCATATCGTATCAGCAGGAGATTCCTGTCCCTAATACATCACCTGTAATAAACTCTCGTCTTGTGAGACTAAACAGGCAGGAATCATGATTGAGATTATTTTATGCGATTAATTGTGCAGCATTAGCTGAAATAAAAATAAAGTCAAAATATCTTTACTTATTTAATTAATTAAGATTCATTTTAATTCATTGTGACCTAAAATAATCATAAATCTGATTTTTGTCATAATAAAGTCAGCCCTACTTCAACGTCTCAAACTAGTGAAGTAAAAGTGTAATAAAATCACAGCTTTCATGTTTCTGATACTGTTTAATCTTTTTGTTTAATGATTTATTTTCTACATTCTACAGCAATACTGGAGATTTCAAAACTATGAAATAACGCATATGGCATTAGATAATTAATTAAGTAACAGTAACACTCAGTTGTTATCATAAGACATGAAGGTCGGCTGTTCTGGATCAGTTCCTACAGGAACAGTATTGTGTGTCGAGTGTGTTTGTAAACCCCATCGAGCTCCATGATGAAACTGTCTCTCATGAAGACCTTCCCAGGAAAGCGAGAGCAAAACTTACTGCTGCAGAGGAGAAGTTCATTTAGAGTCACCAGCCTCAGAAATCACCAATTAACCACCAACCAGCACCTCAGATTAGAGCCGTTATGAAGCTTTACAGAGCAGAAGGAGCAGATATACATCTCAATATCAACTGTTCAGAGGAGATTATTGTGTGTTTTATATAAACGCCTCCAGTGTTGTTTTACAGTGTAGAGAGAAATAATCATCAGGAACGAGCGTGGGGTTAGGAGGGGTGTACAAACTTTTGAGCGGCAGCATACTTCCTCCGTAACAACAAATAAATAAAACTGCTGAACCTTTAGCGGGCGTGCTGTGTGGTGTCTGTATGATGTCACAGCGGACACTCTTACAGTATGAGACGCTATCAAAAAGATTGGAGACTAGTTCTTAAACACACCACCAGATGGCGGCACAAGGCTACACACACACACACACACACACACACACAGTCACAGGGAGCGCGCAGGTGCTCAGCTTGAACGTGAACAGGAAACGATGGCGTGCTGCTCGCTATACGTTTCAGTCTGTGTCCCCCTGCGTGACGCGCCGTGGCAGCGCGGAGACGTTATTCTACACCATGCAGCTGTTTCACTGATACACCTCTGTGTGTGATGTCACGCCTCATGATACAGAGACACCGAGGTCGTGCGGTTACAGAGAATAATCCACATCACCCTTATGTGTATGTAAAGTCTACTGTTAATATACCAAAGAGGATTTGAAATTATTATTCAGAAATGATTTGGAGTCGGAGCTGCTGTGAGAAATACACAAGGCTCCTGACCAATCAGACTGAAGAACTCAACACCGCGCTGGTCTGGGACTGAAAGTACGAGAGACACAGATCCTGATAATGCCTACTGTCAGGACACACACACACACACACACACACAATTACACACACACACACACACACACACAGGCGCCCTCGTTTCCTTCTGAGCCCTGATTCAGTCGAGCGTTATTGAATTAAAGCCGCTAAACGACGAGGTAATCTCTTTTGAAGTTTGCTCTAAAGCCGTGTGAGACACATTACAGCTGCGGCTTCCTCCATCTCTTCTCGTTCTATCCACCGCGGGGGGGGGGGGGGGGGGGGGGGAATAGCGGGGAGTTTGGGGGAGGGGGCGTGTCCTGAGAGAGGCCTGAGGTCGGGCGCTAACCGTGAGCTAATCATGCACCGCTTCCTGGGTACCGCTGTGTCTATCGCTGCGTTTCATCTCACGTCACAGTGTTTAAACACCGCGGACGCTGAGCTTCGGTAAGAACCGATGTAGCACACCTGACTGTGAGAGCTGAGGATCATGGGTAAACTGATGATTCGGTTCAGTTCCTGAGCGGTGTGACTAGTGTCTGATTTCTTTCATACAGACTTTGAAGTATTAAAAACTACGACACGTATCTAATAAACACTGTAAGAGTGTGTAACTCGTGTTGGTGAGAGTTTAAATGTCACGTCTCAGACAACGCTGTCGATCTTCTGCTCCACCATCCAGTCCACAAGGTGGCGCTAATGCAGAAACCAAAGAGAAAGGAATGCAAATGCTGCGGTGTATTTTACCTTCATACTTTTACCTAAATATAGATTTTTAAAAAATCATTCAATATTAACCAACAAAAGAGAGATTAAATCACACGGCTCTAATGTCGTTATATTCTACACGAACATTACACTGAATCTCTCAACTTCACCCAAAGGAAACCCAAGAGCTCTTTATGGACTCGAGATTAAGGAGAAGAAATTAAGCAGAAGATAAGCAGAAGAGTTTGCAGGAGCAGGAGTTCAGAGGCTCATACACGCCGATGTCTGTATATTTAACGTATCGACTCTTCTGAATGATGGAGAGAAATACATCACCGTGAGGCACAAACCTGTTGTTTATAGCAGTCAGGAGTTAAACATCCTCTCTCGCTCATCATCGCACCCTGTGCCCAGTCTGAGTGGCACGGCGATACGAGTCCAGCAGGAAGAAACGGGAAGTCCACGCTCAGAGTCCACGCAGCAGTGGAGAAAAGAAGATTCACGAACACTCGTAAATCTACAGGGAGATCCAGGCATCAGCCAGAGCATCAAACCAGGACAGATTTATCAGATAATCAGAGGACGTGATGTCTGGAGGAATATTATTCACACTTTTCCGCGTACGTGGCCGGTCTTTACACGCTCCATCACGCTGGTCCCAGTACACAGAACAAAGTGGAGTAAAGCACCGGGTTCTGTATCGGAAACACCACCTTCTGTAGGCGTTGTGCTGAAGTGCTGCTCCTACGGCGACCGCAACGGAACCGTCACGTGACTGCAACAGCAGGAAACACCCCAGGAACCCGTTCCACTCAGCACTCCCCTGAGACTCGTCAGTCAGCGCGCAGCTGGATCTGGGCTTTTACTCAGATGTTTCATATCATGTGATATTTTCAGAATGCTAATCAGCGTCAGGGCGTGGCGATGTAACCTCGCGCACCAGGAACCGTAAGACCTTCACTGGATGTGTTGGGAGTTTAGTAAGAACAGGCTCGGGAGTAACAACGTCCACTGGAGTAACACCACGTCCACAAGGACCACAGGGTTTCAGCGAGACGTCAGGAAAGCAAGAGACAAAGAGAAACAGAATAATGGCTGTCAAGGAAAAGAGGAACCACAGGTGTGAAAGAATGAGAGAGAGAGAGAGAGAGAGAGAGAGATGAGTAAGCACAAGCATGGACCAGGGGAGAACTGCAGACTAACAGACCCGAGCAGTCAGGACGATGGAGATCATGCACACACACACATACACACACACACACACACACACACACACACACACACACACACACCAGCTTTCACACTCTCAGGCTTCAGGACGGTTCCTGCAGCGCGTCACTGAGAGAGGGAACCGGGTGGAGGAGTGGACAGAGTGTACTCGATAAATTCACTGAATTTTCATTGACCTTCACTGGTCACCAGTAGGTACAACAGGCTACAACAGAAATAATCCCTGAGAGGGCGTTCCTCATACTGACTCCGCCCCTTCTGAGCGGAAAGAAAAACAAAACACCCCAATTTTTATAACTTTATAAAGTGTAAAATATTCAGCGCTAAATAGGAGAAGTGCTGTTGTGAGACAGCGAGCAGGGACGTCTCGGTCCAGACGAGGGAAGAGAGGAGACAGAGGAGGGTGGACTGAGGAGGAGGAGATAAAGATGGACAGAGAGGGAATGAAGAGATGAAGATGAAGAGATGGTGAAGCACTGAGTAACAGAGCAGACCTGTGTTTATGTTGATCATCTGCGAGCCGCGGAGGAGGAGATTTAGTGCAGGTTTTACGCTCGCTTCGCTATTAAATCTACAGAGACACTCGGGCCAGTCGCCTGGAACGCCGCTAAGTAGTGAGAGACGAGGGCTGATGTGTTTTCGGCCGTATCGTAACTCAAAACGCCGCGATTACGCCTCAAGGGCGAAAGAAGGTGGAAGTGATATTTCATCTCTCGCCGCTCTGGTGCTAAAACATATTAATGTCGCCTCTGCGGTGGTTTATGAGCCTCAGCGCGGCTGTTTCCCGCGCCGCCCCGGGAAGTGTGTCTGCAGTGTACAAAGAGGAAACGTAGTGCAGGTCAGTTTCCTTCTAGTTCTCAAAAGCTCACCTTCTCACTAATGAACACAGTTACTGTATAGTCGTGAGAGCCGTCTGACATCATCAGGCCCATCACCCCAACGCGCCGCGCTCAGGAACGATCAATCACGTCTAAACGATTGGCCTCCGTATCTGAGTCGCTGCATGCCTTAACGCCGTATCGGTTCCCGCGCGCGGAGCGTTAGTGTTCTCACTGATCAAAGCCGACCAGAGTTTGGGGTGGAGTGTTCTCAGAAACGATCCTGGGGATCTGAGGTGACACCCAGCAGGCACAGGGAGAACATGTGCACTCCACACACTCGCGGCGGCGGAGGTGTGACGCAACGGAGCTAACCGCTAATCCACTGTGACACTCACCGCCTCAGTACAACTACAAACTCCTACAGGAAATTATATTACTTTAGATTGTAACCTGATAAGGCAGGATGTGCTGAGGTGTAACAGAACTGTAAGACACACACACACACACACACACACACACACACACACACACACACACACACACACACTGTTTAAACACAAATCACAAATCACTGCAACTCAGACCAGTATTAGTGAAGATGAAAGAATGAAGAACATCAAACAACAACAGCCCCCCTCCCCCACTCCCCCCCCCGTCCCCCCTGTGCCCCGCCCCCTCCCCCCCTCTCTCTCTGCCTGACTGTAGAGTTGAGCGTGCGTTTCTGAGACTAGTGCTAGCTGTGTTATCTACGCCTGTCACCTGCAGTTAGCATGGGAACGGCTAAAGGTTATAAACGCTGTGTTAAGGATGTCCCCTGTCCTCCTCTGGAATGGACACGTGCTCAGCTTGGACAGGACTGATTTATGTGAAGATGTACTCGTAATGTCTGCTTCCTGTTTTGGTCGTTACAGCCGCGTTACTCGAAAACACACGCATACACTGAGTGAAAAAGCATTTATAGCTTTTATACGTATGTAATAATATAATATAATATAATATATAAATGAACATTTACTGAACTTTAGGAGACTGTGGGTCAGGGAGACGGACTCGTCTCACACCTTCTCTCTCGTGGTCAGGCGCGCTGTATTCGAAGCATCATGTGACTTATTACATCACAGCGCTGTATTACATCCCATGCTCTGATTGGTCAGAAGGTGTTGATTAATTCTCTGTAACAGCGGCTCTGACAACAGCACATGTTTACATTAACATGCTCACGCTGTCACGGTACGGTTTCCATGGTAACATCCTGCGTTTTTAAGTGATTTTAAAAAGTGATTATTTTCCTGTAAATGCTTCCGCCCCCTCCTCACGTGTGTGTGTGTGTGTGTGTGTGTGTGTGTGTGTGTTTATTACACTCATGATGTCCTGGTGTTTATATTCTAATTCAGTCTTCTTTATGTCACATTCCTGCAGCATTACATTTATTTATTTAAATTTATATACACGAATATATGAATATAAACGAGCGCTGAGGCAGAAGTTGATAAAGGACACTTTCTCAGCACATCATTTATCTACCTGTCTGTGTGTGTGTGTGTGTGTGTGTGTGTGTGTGTGTGTGTGTGTGTGTGTGTGTGTGTGTGGTAGAGGTTTCAGATTAGAGGAGTGTGAGATCAAACGGACGTCGAGACCAGACTGCTCTCTGAAACAGAGAAGACGAGTTAAAGGAAAGCGACGAAGTGACAGACGTCTGACACACACACACACACACACACACACACACACACACACACACACACACACACCATATACTCAGCTAAAGGGTCACTAGGGGGCTGTGAGTGTATGAATAATTAAGTAAACGCAGAAATAAGATGGATAACAACAGCTGCGTGTAACGAGTGTGTGAGCTGCGTTTAAGAAACTAACAAACTAAAAGTGTGTGTTCTTGGCAAGGCTAGTCTTAAATCTAATTAGCTACAGGAATCATCATATCAATGAAAGGCCCTCACACGGCTAGTAAGGCACACTGTGTGTGTGTGTGTGTGTGTGTGTGTGTGTGTGTGTTGTAGACACCTTCAATACATTCTCTTCAGGGTAATATGTAGAAATGCCTGCGTCAGCAATTCCTCCACCATTGCTTAACCTTCTTGATACATACTCCCTTTAATCAAAGTGTGTGTGTGTGTGCTGTCCGCGCGTGTGTGTGTGTGCTGTCCGCGCGTGTGTGTGTGCTGTCCGCGCGTGTGTGTGTGTGTGTGCTGTCCGCGCGTGTGTGTGTGTGTGTGCTGTCCGCGCGTGTGTGTGCTGTGTGCTGTGTGTGTGTGTGTGTGTGTGTGTGTGTGTGCTGTGTGTGTGTGTGTGTGTGTGTGTGCTGTGTGTGTGTGTGTGCGTGTGTGTGTGTGTGTGCTGTGTGTGTGTGTGTGTGTGTTTGTGTGTGTGTGTGTGTGTGTGTGTGTGTGTGTGCTGTCCGCGCGTGTGTGTGTGTGTGTGTGTGCTGTCCGCGCGTGTGTGTGTGTGTGTGTGTGTGTGTGTGTGTGTGCTGTCCGCGCGCGCGCGTGTGTGTGTGTGTGCTGTGTGTGTGTGTGTGACCCTGAGAACATGTGCAGCTTTTGACACCATTGATCACAGTATTCTCCTTCACAGATTAGAAAATGTAGTAAGAATTAAGGGAACTGCATTCTTGTGGCTCAGATCCTATTTGACTGATCGTTATCAGTTTGTATGTACCTGCATGTTTGGTGTTCCACAGGGTTCAGTTTTAGGCCAACTGGTTTTTTCTCTTTACATGCTTCCTCTGGGCAACATAATCCATAAGCATGAAGTTTTCATTGTTATGCTGATGACACACAATTATATGTCTCAGCAAAACCAGATGAGAAAAAAACAGCTTACTAAAGTTGAGCAGTGTGTGCAGGACATAAGAGATTGGATGTTAATTAATTTTCTTCTGCTTAATCCTGATAAGACAGAAGTTCTGGTCATAGGACCACAAGTAGCTAGAAGTAAGCTTTCTGATCACACTGTAACTTTAGATGGCCTTTCTGTTCCATCAAGTGCAACAGTAAAAGACCTCGGTGTGATTATAGATTCCAGCCTTTCGTTTGAAGCTCATGTAGATAATATCACCAGGATAGCTTTCTTTCACCTTAGAAATATTGCCAAGATAAGAAACATATTGTCACTAAATGATGCAGAAAAACTAGTTCATGCTTTTATCACGTCTAGGTTGGACTATTGTAACGCCTTACTGTCTGGTTGTTCAACTAGGTGTATAAACAAGCTTCAGTTAGTACAGAATGCAGCAGCGAGAGTCCTCACTAGAACCAGAAGATACGAGCACATCACCCCTATCTTATCTACACTGCATTGGCTCCCTGTGAAATTTCACATCGATTTTAAGATACTACTTTTGACATATAAAGCACTAAATGGTCTCGCGCCACAGTATCTGAGTGAACTGTTAGTGTCTTACGATCCGCCACGCCTACTTCCATCAAAGAATGCAGGCTGCCTGTCAGTACCACGTATTATTAAAACTACAGCAGGGGGCGGAGCTTTTTCTTACAAAGCCCCAAAGTTATGGAATAGTCTTCCTATTAATGTTCGGGACTCAGACACAGTCTCAGTGTTTAAGTCTAGACTAAAAACCTATTTACTTAGCGCAGCATGTTTGTAAATAGATGAACCTTAGGTAAAGGAGCAGATCTGGGGGACTCATGGACGTAGAGTATTCTGGTGAACTGAACTTATGTCTTGTGATGTGACTCAGTTGTGACTGTGACCAAACATAACTGTTACCTCTCTCTCTCTCACTGGTGGCATATAGTATGTATTAATTTAATTATACATATATAATTGTAGAATTTAAAAGACTATGAAGCATTCAAATCCATGTGTGTGTGTGTGTTATGTGTGAAACTCAATTCTCAAACTGTGTGTTTTCTCTATATTTATGTTCTCTCTTTGGGAATCCAGCTGTTAGTAAAAGTCCTCGAAACAACAATTTACCTCCACAGCAACAGAGTTCAGAGCAGACACACACACACACACACACACACACACACACACTGTGGGTAGCTCGAGTACGGTTTATGTTAAGCGCGAGGATACATTCAGAGAGCTGGGATATGATTCTCTCATGTGATTCTCTCTTATGATTTTTTAGACAGGAAGTCAGAGTGATGGTGTGTGTGGAAGCACTTTCTGTTTCACACAAAGGCCAACAGTGTGTGTGAGATCCATTACACACCCCTGTGGAACCTCTAAACAAGCCTGACAGTGTCTTAGCAAGCTCGCTAACACAGAAACATACACCTCTTTGCTTCAACCGCCTGGACAGACACACACAGGGTCTTACACTAACTCCGCCCACAGCCAGAGGAGTAAACTCCAACTATGCGAGGGCCTGGAAAAGGAAGTAGTGTGTGAAGACACAGGCAGAAACACTCCCACGATCCGAGTTGGCTGCTAACGAGCTTAATGAGCTGCTCCTGCACAGCAGGACACACTGCAGGGGGCGGGGCATATTAAACATTTATCAGCCTTAGATTAATAATTAACTACATGTCTAATTTATATTGCTTTAACAAACCTAATTAGCTCGAATAAAATTTATGTCAACAAACTAGATGGCAGAGGCTACATCATGCTCTGTCACGTTTGCCTTTAATGGACACCTTTAGCTAGCTAAAATCTCTTTAGCATATAAATGAGCGCATGGTGTCCGGCTGTGCTGCACCACGCCGTTCAGCCTCGTGTCATTAAAAGAGCTTCAGTGAAGAGTGTGTTTATGTCCTGCTATTGCAGGCTGCCTGCCGCATCGTCTAGCATCATTAACTCCCGGACAGGACATCGAGCCCTGAGGAGCGCCTACAGTTACACTCAAAAAAAAAAAAAAGAGTTTGCTCATCCTAAACTGCTTACCTCATCACCTCGATGTGAATGCGTCCCAAACCACACGCCCTGTTCCTCATGTGTGAAACGTACATGCACACTGCACTCGGCCGCACGCCTCAACAGCAGCAAGACGCAAGATGGTATACGTGACCAGGACACCAGTGCTGAATAAAACGTGCTGAAAAAACAGCCTCCGTTAATTTCAACATCCTGAGCCGCATACGCAGGCGTGAGGAGGTACTTTACCATCAGTGTTGCTTTACTGTACAATCATTCGGTTACCATGACTACGCATCCCAAACTGCAGATGTATACGCAGGTGAAACAACATCACGCATGTGCCCTTCAGCACCATCCCATCACCATGGTGACGTAATAACTCAACCTGATTGGTGGCTAACATGGCGCGACTTGGTTACCATGACTACTTCGTCCAAACTGCATGTATATGCATGTTAGGTGATACTTTAGCACCACCCCGTCACCATGGCTACATAAAAATCAGCCTTGCTATTGGTATGTGGGAACATTATAGCGTCACTTGGTTGCCATGACTACGCATCCCAAACTGCAGATGTATAAACAGGCGAAACCTCGTGTGCAAACCGATTAGTGGCTTATACGGTTGTCATGACTACACATATACCAAACCGCATACGCAGGTGCGTTGGAGGTACTTTACCAGAGTAACGCAGCCTGAGCAGTGGCTGTGTCTTATTCTTATTCTTCTTATTATTATTCTTATTATTATTATTATGTGAAAGCAGTACAGCATCACTCGGTTGCCATGACTACGCATCCCAACCTGCAGATGTATAAACAGGTGAGGGAACGTTACGCATGCGCACTTCAGCGCCATTACATCACCATGGTGACGTAATAACTCAGCCTGATTAGTGATGTACACGGCGCGACTCGGTAGCCATGGCGACGCATCGCCTCTGTCCGTAGCGTGTGCGGCGAGGCAGTGACGTCACCCCGACGGACACGGCGCTGTACGCGCGCGCGCGTGTGTGTGTGTGTGTGTGTGTGTGAGAGAGAAAGAGAGAGAGAGAGAGCACTGACCTGGACCGGGGAGCTGCGCGTGGCGCTGGGTGAGTCCCGCAGGAGCGCGGTTCCGGTCCCGGTCCCGGTGTTGGTTCCGGTCCCGGTGGTGTTGGGGGGGGAGGCGGTGCCGCGGTGCTTCAGGCCGTCCAGCAGGCGCACGAGCAGGATGTTGGCCGGGAGCTCGCCCACCCCGCAGTCCACCAGCACGCGACACTCGGGGCAGCGCAGCTCCCGGCGCGAGCTCACGATGTTCTCCAGGCAGCGGCGGCAGAACGTGTGCTGACACGGGAGAACCCGCGCGCTCGCGTCCAGCCGCTCGAGGCACACCGAGCACTCCAGCAGGTCCAGCAGCGCGCACTCGTCCATCTTCAGGTCCGGGTCAGCGGCGTCAGCAGCAGCAGCAGCAGCATCATCAGCATCATCATACAGAGCACCGGGGTATATACACACACACACACTCACACTCTCACACACACACACACTCACATACCGACAGTACTGCTGCTCCGTCACGCGCTCCTCCTCTCCGGTCTGGGGGGTTTATCATGTCAACTCCGCCGCTTCTCCTGACATAACCACGCCCCCTGGCGGAGCTCCCCGCGCTGTGATTGGTCAGCGGTCGCCATGGTCTCTCTCTCTCTCTCACACACACACACACACACACACACACAGGCTGCTGAGCGCTTCACCCTGAGATTGAGTTTATTACAGGAGGAAAGTTCTGTGTTAATGTTTATTACTATGAATAAATCCTACAGAAGAACCACACACACACACACGCACACACACACACACACACAGCTTCACTGTCACATCTACCAAACCCTCACACACTTCATCTTTACATGCTGAATTCAACATGATGAATATTAATTTAAAAATATCTAGTTACAACCCCCCCAACACACACACACACACACACACACACACACACACACACACACCCTGTTGAATAGGGAAAAAAAAGTCATGAAAATCATGACACCTAAAACTACAGCGGAAACACCAACACCTTTATACTGTATATATTATATTATAGAACTCAGGAGGTTCTGAAACACTCCATAGATTTAAGGCCTCAGCTGAACCCGTTTGAGATACCTCACACCCCACCCCACCTCACACCCCACCCCACCTCACACCCCACCACACCACACCACACCCCACCCCACCCCACACCCCACCACACCCCACCTCACACCCCACCCCACCACACAGCACCCCACAACATCAAACCCCACCTACCCAACCCCATAACACCCTACGCCACCCCGGGTTGTTGTTTGATCTTCTCATGAGTCAAATGTTTTGATCTACTTTACTTTCCGTCAGCCCAGCCCCCCACCCCCCCCCCCCCCCCCCAACCCCAATCACAGCTCACCTGCCCCCTTCCTGGATGGCTAAACCCGTTCATGGTGTTATCTGCACTATTATGTGTGTGTGTGTGTGTGTGTGTGTGTGTGTGTGTGTGTGTGTGTGTGTGTGTGTGTGACCCATTTAGAGGTTCCTGAAAATATTGCACCACTAGCCACACAGCATATTTTGAGAACATTAATATGCTGACATCGAGCTGTATTTTTCCCAACACACACACACACACACACACACACACACACACACACACACACACACACACACCCTGATCTTTCCTCGCTCAGATGCATCTGTTGTTAAACTTTAACTCTTTGTGAGGTGAGACATCGCTCCTGATACCCGCCCTGGTGCCCTGGTGATGCGGCAGAGTCAGGTGAGTGTCGTTCAGCCATCAGAATCACTCTACTGTCCGACATTCAGGTGAGAACACACACACACACACACACACACACACACACACACACGTTCAGTAATTATCCTACACCTGTCATTGATGACGTGATTCTGATTAAGATCATCTGTTTCTCTCTGAGTCTCTTCATATCTTTCCGAATTTATCCGAGTGCTGAAGCTGAAGATCTTACAGACCATGTACAGGATCTCACTGTGGAGACGCATCAATCAGGAGAGAGGGATATCAGACTGTGGAGTCTTTATCATTAACAAGTGGCGCAGTGACATCACCAACAGCAGGACGTCCCTCCGAACCCGAGCAAGGGATGAGAAGAGAACGTCTGAGAGAATGTCGAGGAGAGATTAAAGCAGCTGCAGGAACAGCAGGACCTGGGGAGTTCTGCTCTCTCATGGCACAGGGCTGTAAGCGCTCGTGTTCTTCACATGTCTGGGAGATGTAGATGGGGACTAGACCACCTTCCAGCACGATAACAACTCAGGGCACAAATCCAAATCAACAAAGGATCAGGTACAGAAGAAGAACAGCAGTGATTTGGAATAGTCCAATCAGTGCTCTTGGAACAAACAGCTGATGATGGGATGAGCACTGGGGTTAAGGATGATCCAATGGGTGAAGCTGATGTTAATGGGCATCAGAAGAAATCTTGAGGACAACTGGTTGCTTTGCAGGCTTGAAGAACTGTGTATAACTGTGTTGGGTCGGGTGGGGGTCAGGGTCAGAGTTGGGTTTCACCAGGTATAAAGATCAACTCCTGCTCACTTCAGAAACAAACAGGAAACTAAATGTAGACTTTATTTACCCCCTCCAGGTTTACTGCTTTAATGATGAGCTGAAAATTAACTCTCTGGCTCCATCTGGTGGTAAAATGAACACATTGTTTAGCAGGAATGTAATTTAACATAAGGAATAATGTATGACAGGGGGCGCTGTTACAGGAAAACAATCAACATCAGTGTGGTGTGATGAAGTGTAGTTACCCAGGACTTGTATTAAAAACAGCACCTCATGTACTTGTACATCCTTGTACATCCTGACCACAGGCGTGTCTCCTCCTCCATCACTCTCAGCACTGGAGCCCCCCAGGGTTGTGTTCTGAGCCCCCCTGCTGTACTCATTGTACACGCACGACTGCGGGGCCACTACCAACTCCACCACCATCATCAAGTTTGCTGATCCCTGAAAACAATGAGACGGCCTACCTGGAGGAGATTGGAAATCTGGAGAACTGATGCCAGAGGAACAATGTACTTCTAAACGTCAGCAAGACAAAGGAGTTGATAGTGGACTTTAGTACAAAGCAGAAGAGGAACTACCAGACCGCTGTCATTAACAGGAGCCCAGTGGAGAGAGTGGAAGCTTCAGATACCTCAGCGTTCACATCACGCAGGACCTGTCATGGTCCTGTCACATCACCACCGTGGTGAAGAAGGACCGGCAGCGTCTCTACCACCTCAATTTATTTATTTCTATAGCGCTTTTAACAGTGGTCATTGTCACCTCAGACGCCTGAGATACTTTAGACTAAATGCCTCTAAGGTGCTTAGGAACTTCTACTCCTGCACCATAGAGAGCATCCTGATGAGAAACATCACAACCTGGTTGGGGAACAGCACCATGCAGGACAGACGAGCTCTACAGAGGGTTGTGAGATCAGCTGAGCGCATCATCCACACCGAGCTCCCTGACCTGCACTCGATCTACAGCAAGCGGTGCTGGACCAAGGCCAGGAAGATCATGAAGGACCTCAGTCACCCCAGCAATGGACTGTTCTCTCTGTTGAGGTCAGGAAAGCGATTCCGCTCCCTGAAGGCCAACACAGAGAGACTGAGGAGGAGCTTCTTCCTGCAGGCGATACGGTCTCTTAGTCAGTACAACACTGATCCATTCTGCACATCTACACATGTTTCTTGCACTCACTCTGGACATTCTGGACATTCTGGACATTCACTACACTAGTGCTCACTGTCACTATTTCTATTTATATTCAACTTCATTTCCACACAACATTTCCATAAATTCTGTATTTTCTATATTGTACAGCAGGTTTTTTCTTATATTTTCTTATACTTTTCTTATATGTTTCTTATATTGTATATTTTGTATTGTACAGATATTTTATTCTTTCTAAATTTACTTTCTATTTTCTTTTTTATATTTATTTCCTATTAATCATCTTTATTCTTAAGGTCACGTCTAAGTATTTCACTGCATATCGTACTGTGTATAACTGTGTATGTTACAAATAAAATTTGAAATTGAAATTGAATTTGATTTGATGTTTTATTCCACTTATATAATATTGTATTTTCCAGACATTTGAATGTTGTTATGATTTTTAATCATTTATACCTACATCTAATTTGTGAAACTTTTGTGAAAGAAAGTTAGCTCTAATTCTCACCTAACCTCACGCTGAGGTCTGCTGAAGACGCCCCCGTGTGGTCTGTCTGGGGACGGTTCCACTTCACCATGAAGACGCTCCTGTCCTCGGCTGATGCAGACAGCTGTTTCTCTGAGGACTCGTGACTGCAGTCTCTCGATGGTTCAGGACTGGAGTTTCCTACAGTCTACCTGAGTCTCCAATAACCAACTGGACTCCATATGAACTTAAACACGTCTCCTGTTATACTGAACTTCCAGCCTCCTAACACACAGTATGAGTGCAGATCAAATCCCTGCTCTCCGTTATCACCCAGATGAGGATGGGTTCCCTGTTGAGTCTGGTTCCTCTCAAGGTTTCTTCCTGTTACCATCTCAGGGAGTTTTTCCCTCAGCACCGTCGCCCTCGACTCGTTCATCAGGGACCATCTGATCATTCTGATGATTTATACTTATATTTAATTCTGTAAAGCTGCTTTGATCTGTTTATGTGGGCCATTTGCTGTACACATCACCTGTTTATCATCAACACACTAACGTTATTCTCTTATGAGTGAAACACTGATGATAAAGACACTTTACACACAGAGATTCTGCAGCTATCAGTACTGTACCTGAGATCGGTTATTCAGGACTCACGCTACGGTTAGCACGACCACAGGTGTGTATCAGCTCGTAACGTCTCTGCTTGGCTCCTACACGGCGCCCTCCAGTGGGAATAAACCAAAGACCCTGAGCACAGAGAGACGTGTCGGTGTGCACCGTTCACACGTCTGATGAGAACATAAACGAACAGAAAAGCACCTTCAGCTTGTGTAACAGTTTCTACAGACTCTCATCTGAAACATGTGATTAGACACGTGCTGACTCGAGCTGAACGGGCACGACGCCTCTGTCTGTACTTACAGGTTATACTTCCATATATACAGCACACACAGCTTTCAGAGAATGGAGTGAGGTTTAGAAAATAAGTGTGTTGGTTCTGTGAGTGCACACACACACACACACACACACACACACAGGTGTAGTGCGGCCGCAGTGCACCAACATGAGGCAACGAGACAACACCTGAGAGACAGAAAGTCACACATGCAGGACAATCCCACTTTATATTCACTATATTTATATTTATATAATTATATAATTAGAAAATTAGAGTTCATCAGATTCCACAGTGTGTGTTTTACAAACAACCCAAAAGTGACTTCCTGTTGAGTAGAGCCCAGGACATGCAGTGTGAGAGACTGAGAGACATGAATGGAGGAAGGACGACCAAAGGAGAATCAATACTGATACTAATTATATAAATATAAATATAGTGAATATAAAGTGGGATTGTCCTGCATGTGTGACTTTCTGTCTCTCAGGTGTTGTCTCGTTGCCTCATGTCGGTGCACTGCGGCTGCACTACATCTGTGTGTGCGTGCGTGCGTGTGTGCGTGCGTGTGTGTGTGAGATGGTCAGGGGTAGCTCAGTAGTTAAGGCATTGGACTACGGTTCGGAAGGTCCCAGGTTCAAGTCCCACTACCACCAAGTTGTCCCTGTTGGGCCCCTGAGCGAGGCCCTTAACCCCAACTGCTCAGATGTATAATGAGATAAAAATGTAAGTCGCTTTGGATAAGGGACGTCTGCCAAATGCCTAGATGTAGAGTTAGCAGTCATATGCTAGCTTATCGTCTGCTAATTCCAAGTTAAACTAGCATCACCTCCAGCAGGGAGCAGAACCCGGCAGGGGATCAGGACGAGCCCTCAGGAGCTCACTGAGAGAGAATCATATTAATCATAAAGCACATTTATCCTCTTAACATAACAACTTATCTTTACTGTCACTTGTTTTCCTTCTTTATTGGTGTATGTCTTGGTGTGTGTGTGTGTGTGTGTGTGTGTGTGTGTGTGTGTTCTGACTGTTACAGGAAGTGTACCTGCATGTACCTGCACGCATGTTTCATCCTTTAAATGATAGCTTGCAGCGCTAAATGCTGTCTTGTCACTGAGGGACACACACACACACACACACACACACACACACACACACACACATTAGAAGGAGTCAGTCCCAGGCTTCCTGTTTCAGCACAAACCACCCACAGAGAGCAGTGTGTTGGGGTGTGTGCTGGAGATTCTGCTCAGTGTGTGTGTGTGTGTGTGTGTGTGTGTGTGCTGCTCTTTGCAGTGGTATTTAATTCCCATAAATGTTTTACGTTTGAATATTTCCCATGTGAGTTCTCTCAGTAGGCGGCGCGGTGGTGTAGTGGTTAGCACTGTCGCCTTACACCTCCAGGGTCCGGGTTCGATTCCCGTCTCTGTGTGCATGGAGTTTGTGGACCTCCAGTAGGGCTCCTTGCAGTTCACATTTCTGACCACTAGGTGTGAGAATAGCTCTATTGCGGTGAATATACAGAGCAGTGTTCTTATTTTTATTGTCGTTTTTTCGGCTGTTCCCGTCGAGGGGTTGCCACAGTGGACCATCGACTCTGTACACATAACTTGGCACTGGTTTTACACGGATGCTCTTCCCGACCCTCCCATTTAACACACACACTACATACACTACACACATAAACACTAAACACACACACACATACACACTACACACACACACTACACACACTACACACTACACACACTACACACATAAACACTACACACACACACATACACACTACACACACACACACTACACACATACACACTACACACACTACACACATACACACATACACATTACACATATACACACTACACGCATACACACTGCGCATATGCACACTACACACACTACACACACACACACACACACACACTACACACACTACACACATAAACACTACACACACACACATACACACTACACACACACACTACACACATACACACTACTCACACTACACACATACACACTACACACACACACACTACACACACTACACATATACACACTACACGCATACACACTGCGCATATACACACTACACACACTACACACACACACACTACACACACACACACACACACAGACTACATACACTACACACATAAACACTACACACACACACACATACACACTACACACACACACTACACACACTACACACTACACACATAAACACTACACACACACACATACACACTACACACACACACACTACACACATACACACTACACACATACACACTACACACATACACACTACACATATACACACTACACGCATACACACTGCGCATATGCACACTACACACACTACACACACACACACACACACTACACACACTACACACATAAACACTACACACACACACACACACACAGTACACACATACACACTACTCACACTACACACATACACACTACACACACACACACTACACACACTACACATATACACACTACACATATACACACTGCGCATATACACACTACACACACTACACACACACACACACTACACACACACTACACACATAAACACTACACACACTACACACACACACACTACACACACACACACTACATACACTACACACATAAACACTACACACACACACACATACACACTACACACACACACTACACACACTACACACTACACACACTACACACATAAACACTACACACACACACATACACACTACACACACACACACTACACACATACACACTACACACATACACACTACACATATACACACTACACGCATACACACTGCGCATATGCACACTACACACACTACACACACACACTACACACACTACACACATAAACACTACACACACACACACATACACACTACACACACACACACTACACACACACACACTACACACACTACACACATAAACACTACACACACACATACACACTACACACACACACTACACACATACACACTACTCACACTACACACATACACACTACACACACACACACTACACACACTACACATATACACACTACACGCATACACACTGCGCATATACACACTACACACACTACACACACACACACACTACACACACTACACACATAAACACTACACATACACACTACACACACACACACACACACTACACACACTACACACTACACACACTACACACATAAACACTACACACACACATACACACTACACACACACACACACACACACTACACACACTACACACATACACACTACACACACTACACACACACACATACACACTACACACACACACACTACACACTACACACACATACACACTACTCACACTACACACATAAACACTACACACACACACATACACACTACACACACACACACTACACATATACACACTACACGCATACACACTGCGCATATACACACTACACACACTACACACACACACACTACACACACACACACAGACTACATACACTACACACATAAACACTACACACACACACACACACATACACACTACACACACACACTACACACACTACACACATAAACACTACACACACACACATACACACTACACACACACACATACACACTACACACACTACACACACTACACACATACACACTACACACATACACACTACACACACACACATATACACACATACACACTACACACACACACACACTACACACAAACACACTACATACATACAGACTGCGCATATACACACTACTCACATACACACTACACACTTACACACTGCGCATATACACACTACACACATACACACTACACACACTACACACATACACACTACACACTTACACACTGCGCATATACACACTACACACATACACACTACACACTTACACACTGCGCATATACACACTACACACATACACACTACACACATACACACTACACACTTACACACTGCGCATATACACACTACACACATACACACTACACACATACACACATACACACTACACACATACACACTACACACATACACACATACACACTACACACATACACACTACACACATACACACTACACACATACACACTACACATTTACACACTGCGCATATACACACTACACACATACACACTACACACACTACACACATACACACTACACACATGCACACATACACACATACACACTACACACATACACACTACACACACAGACATACACACACACACACACTGCACATATACACACTACACACATACACACTACACACATATACAGTACACACACACATACACACACACGCACACACACACACTGCACATATACACACTACACACACAGATTGCACACATACACACTACACATACACTACACACACATACACACTGCGCATATACACACAACACACATACACACTACACACACACATGCTGCACACTGCACACATACACACTACACATACACACTACATACACATTCTGCACATACACACTACACATACACACTGCACACACATACACACTGCACACATACACACATACACACTACCTACACACATACACACTGCACACACATGCTGCACATACACACTACACATACACACACACATACACACACACACACACTGCACATATACACACTGCACACATACACACTACACACACACATACACACTGCACACATACACACTGGACACACACACATACACACTGCACACATACGCACTACACACACACACACACACATACACACCACACACACATACACACTACACACACATGCTGCACATACACACTACACATACACACACACATACACACACATACACACTGCACATATACACACTGCACACATACACACTACACACACACATACACACTGCACACATACACACTGTACACACACACATACACACTGCACACATACACACTACACACACACACACACACACACACATACACACTACACACACATGCTGCACACATACACACTACACACTATACACACTACACATACACACATACACACTGCACATATACACACTACCCACACACATACACACTGCACACATACACACTGCACACATACACACTACACATACACACTACACACTGCACACATACACACTGCACACATACACACTACACACTATACACACTACACACACACACTGAACACATACACACGCACACACATACACACTGCACACATACACACTACACACTATACACACTACACATACACACATACACACTGCACATATACACGCTACACACACACACACTACACACATACACACTGCGCATATACACACTGCGCACACACACACACACACACACACACACACACGCACACTGTGCACTGGACATACACACACACACACACACACACACTGTGCACTTATATCTGGAAATGCTTTTAAAAATAAGAAAAGAAATCATACACTTCCCAGATATTTTATTAGGAACACATGTGACCTGCTTATTCATGCCAGCAGCCAATCACAGTTCAGCGCATTCGATCATGCAGACGTAGATGCAGGCCAGGAGCTTCAGGTATTTTAACACATCTCCTGTTATACTGAACTTCCAGTCTACACATTATTATGCTGATCAATCCCTGCTCTCCGTTATCACCCAGATGAGGATGGGTTCCCTGTTGAGTCTGGTTCCTCTCAAGGTTTCTTCCTATTACCATCTCAGGGAGTTTTTCCTTGCCACCGTCGCCCTCGGCTTGCTCATCAGGGACAATCTTATCATTTTGATTCATATACATTGCATACAAACTTACTACTTTTATTGTGTAAAGCTGCTTTGCGACAATGTCAATTGTTAAAAGCGCTATATAAATAAAATTGACTTGACTTGACTTGAGGTATGGTGATGATGAGCAGATCATCGCCTGCTGTTCCGGTCTTCCTCTGTCCAGGAGGAGGTGTTTCCTGTACTTCCTTTCTGCGCCATTACACTGTGATTATCTGTGTTACTGTGATTTACTCCTGAAGGTCTTCTGGCTGCTGAACGTCACAGGCTGCTTGTTTTTGCTCTGTTAGAGAGTGTGGTGTGTGAAAATCCCAGCAGGTTCTCAAACACAAGCAGCTCTGTAATGTTTAAGAGTCACACAGACTTCAAAGAGAATTAATTACACCACCAGGTGGCGCTGTGTGTTTGATCCTTCTGCTTTTATCTCCTACCTGTTTCAGGTTCTGTGAAGTTCTGGGCGGAGATCATCCACCTCCTCGCTCTCTCTCTCTCTCTCTCTCTCTCTCCTTGAGGAGGAGTTTTCCTTCCGTAAGAGAAAATGATCAGACTCACACACTGAGTGGATTTAGACTCCTGAGAGTTTCTGCAAGAGTTTAAAGACTAACACTCACAATCATCCTGAAGAGGAGGAAAGAAAGAAGAAGAATTAAAAGAAGAAGAGAAGATTTACACACATTCGCACACAACAAAGGCTCCGTCTCCTCCTGCAGGTAAGACACTCGTTTCTTCACCCAAAAAAAGGGAAAAAATCCCCCCTAAGGAATGCAGTGAGGGGGGAGAGACAGACGGAGACACGGAGACACAGAGACGCTGTGTGTAGGAAGAACGGGGAATTCCTGCTTAAATCTCTACATTTAGATATTAAATTATCTGTGTGTGTGTGTGTGTGTGTGTGTGTGTGTGTGTGTGTGTGTGTGTGTGTGTGTGTGTGTGTGTCTCATATCCTTGTCACTTTGTCCTGTAAAACTGCAAAACTAAAACTACAGTCATGTGCATGAGAATGTCAATGTGTTATGCACTGATGATAATATTAACACATTATCTGTGTGTGTGTGTGTGTGTGTGTGTGTGTGTGTGTGTGATGTTCAGTGTATCATATAAAGCATTTTTCTCTAGTACATTCATAACACTTCATATGCACTACAAAATACAAAAGTCCATTCTTACTCACTTATATCATCATATTTTCCTATTTCATGTTCACACTCTTCAGACTTTCCTGATTCTTTTCACTCGGCTCTGATGCGCTGCGTCTCTCTTCACACCTTTATCTCTTAAATCTCAAATATAATACTGTATATCAGAGATATAATAACAATAACTGCAGGAAGCTGACTCTCGGTTATTACACTCATGTCATGCGCGTCTTCTCAACATGTTTTGGTTTGTAATGTGTATTTAAGATAAGAAACTGTTTATTATTATTATTATTATTATTAATTCTACATTTGGATGTGACCTGCTTGAGATCAGCAGAAAAACATTTTCAGATCTAAAGCATCAGATTTCTTCATGTTACAGACTGTAGGACGTTAGTGCAGCGGCTCAGGACTAAGACTTTAATTCATTAGTGTTTCATTCCATTTTTTCGTTACTGTGAGATTCTTTCAGCATAAATTTCTATAAGTAATAATCTGTGTTAAAATAGCATCAGAAAAAGCAAAGAAAGTGACTTAATTTAGAGAGAGAGAGAAGGGAAAAGGGAAATGATAAAATGATGAAACTTTTATTTGATTCTGTTAATCTGCTTTACTAAATGATGTTGTTCAGTTGATCATTAGGAGTTTTTGGATAATGAAGTAATAATGATTCTGTAATAAAAGCTTCTTTCTGTAGTTGAGTTTCTGAGCCTTAAATGTCGAACTTTCTTCCCAATCACCAGTTAATCAGCATTTAACTATCATGAGCAAAGCGCTGGGAAATGATGTGATGATGAGGATGATGAAGATCACCAGTCTAGCGTCTCTCTTTTTACAGAAATAAAACACATTACAATAAATCCAATTCCATTTTTTTTCCTTTTTTGAAAAATCAGATTTCTGAATTTTAAAAAATCGTTTTCATTCTCTCTCTCTCTCTCCACCTGAGATTAGAAACCCTTCAGGGGAAAGTCCTGCGCCACGAACATGCGCCTGCCTGCCTTCTTTCCTCTGATCCTTCTCTCTCTCTCTCTCTCTCTCTCTCTCTCTCTCTCTTAAGATCTCCAAATTATTCCAGCTCAAAGAAGGACATAAATCCCTCAGCCCTTTCCATCTCTATTGGCCTTGGACTCGAGAAGGAAAGTGTAGAGGTTTGCATTAATGTTCAGGTTGCTGTGATGCTATAGAGCGACTGTGTGAGCAGAGCTACGGTGTGAGTGAAGGTCACATCAAACTCTCAGTCTGTTCAATTCAAATTCAAATTTTATTCGTCACATACACAGTCATACACAGTATGATATGCAGTGAAATGCTTAGACGACCGCTCGTGACCTTAAATTTATTTATTTATTTATTTATTTTTTTTTTTTACAAGAAATAGGAAATAAATAGTGAAATAGAATGAAAATAGAGTAGGTAAACTATAAAACAAGATGCCAGATACAGAAATTAAAAAAATATAAAATATAAAATATAAAATATAACAACTTATAAAAACTTATGTCTGTACAAATATTGCAGTAGTTTTAACGAAAAATGAGTCCAAAAAACAGTGAAAAAGTCCTTGAAGTGTGCAAATGTGCGTTTGCCATAATTGTCCGTTCTGTGAGGTGTGCAAAGAATGCAGACGTGTTTTAGTCCAGTGTATTGGTTTGATTAAGAGACCGTATCGCCTGCAGGGAAGAAGCTCCTCCTCAGTCTCTCTGTGTTGGTCTTCAGTGAGCGGAATCACTTTCCTGACCTCAGCAGAGAGAACAGTCCATTGCTGGGGTGACTGAGGTCCTTCATGATCTTCCTGGCCTTGGTCCAGCACCGCTTGTTGTAGATCGAGTGCAGGTCAGGGAGCTCGGTGTGGATGATGCGCTCGGCTGATCTCACAACCCTCTGTAGAGCTCGTCTGTCCTGCATGGTGCTGTTCCCCAACCAGGTTGTGATGTTTCTCATCAGGATGCTCTCTATGGTGCAGGAGTAGAAGTTCCTGAGCACCTTAGAGGTTCACAGCTTGTTTTGTGTTGAGAGTGTAATAATTAATAATGAATGGAGGAAGTCTAGTTTCAGAGAACACCACTGATACCCTGCCCTATTGATAACCGATAACCACACCCCCACTGATAACCAAAACCCCTCACCTAGAACCACACCCCCATGGATAAACACACCCCCATAGATAACCACACCCCTCACCGATAACCACGCCCCCACTGATAACCACACCCCCACTGATAACCAAAACCCCTCACCGATAACCACACCTCCATGGATAACCACACCCCCATGGATAACCACACCCCTCACCGATAACCACACCCCCACTGATAACCACGCCCCCCCACTGATAACCAAAACCCCTCACCGATAACCACACCCCCATGGATAACCACACCCCCATGGATAACCACACCCCTCACCGATAACCAAACCCCCACTGATAACCAAAACCCCTCACCGATAACCACACCCCCCATGGATAACCACACCCCTCACCGATAACCACACCCCCACTGATAACCACACCCCCACTGATAACCAAAACCCCTCACCGATAACCACACCCCCATGGATAACCACACCCCCCACTTATAATCACACCCCTCACTGATAACCACAACCCCACTGATAACCACACCCCCTCACCGATAACCACACCCAATACAACACCTCTCGTTTTCCCTAATTAATTAAACACAGTACATCACTAGTGCTCTTGAGACACACTTGGTGAACACGAGGAGGACATCTTTAATAACTCATCTGTTAATTTTATTCTTCAACCTGAGACACAGTGACACAGACAGACAATAAGCAATGAGACAGTGAGACAGTGATACAGTGAGAAGATGAAGCAGTGAGACAGCCGTGTGTGTTTAGTGGCTGTAAGATGACGATGGTGAAGTAGAAACTTGTCTCATATCTAATCACCTTCTAGCTGATGTTTCTGAACAAATGAGATGTGTTTAACTCTCACACGTGTTAATATCAACACTTTTATGTCGCATGATTAATAATTAATGTGAGGATAAAATGTGTGTGTGTGTGTGTGTGTGTGAGATAGTCTTGTGTTGGAGTATTAAATTGTGTTACACCTGTTTTTAAATCTTGTGCTATCTCTCTGTCTGTCTGTCCGGATGGAGAACAGAGAGTTAATAATGAGAACGTCAGAGTCGTGTGTGTTTAACGTATTTATGTGTTTAAAGGGGAGAAGGATTAAGTCCCAGGCTACTGCTATCAATCTTTCCCTTTCTTCTCCCTCCGACTCTCTCCATCCCGTCGCCACAGGAGATAAACGCATAGCCCTGTGTCAACATAGGCCTCTGTGTGTGTGTGTGTGTGTGTGTGTGTGTGTGTGTGTGTGTGTGTGTGTGTGTGTGTGTGTGTGAGAGAGAGAGAGAGAGAGAGAGAGAGAGAGAAAGCTGAAGGCTTTAGTGTAGATGGGCTGATGAAAGACTTCTCTGCGTCTCTCTCTCTCGCTCTCTCCGTGTGAGTGAGGGACAAATCAAAGTCAGAGCCTGGAGGAGGATCTTTTTGTTCCTTTTTCATCTTTTGCTCTGAGTTTGTTTTTCACAAAAACGAAAGAATGACAGAAGCTGTAATTAAAATCATCTAAAGATAGAACAAGAAGAACAAGAAGAAGAAGAAGAAGAAGAAGAAGAAGCAGTAGGGGGAAAAGTTTTTTATCAGGGAGATGAGACACAATGAAAAACCCAAAAGTAACGATTGCATGATAGAGACTGCAGGTACTATAGAGACTGTAGAGACTGTAGGTACTATAGAGACTGTAGGTACTGTACAGACTGTAGAGACCTACAACCCCTGGCAATAAGTATGGAGTCACCACTCTTGGAAAATGTTAATTTAATTGTTAAATTGCGTAGAAAAAAAATAATCACAGGCATGTCACAAAACTATTTTCAATAAAGATTCCAACCTTCTGAAAGAAACATTGTAAAACTGTTTTTGCAGATCAAGCAGAGGAATAAATTATGGAATCACTGTGTACTTTGTAGTTCTAAAACAAACAGCTGCATCAGATTACATCTGCTAATGAATCTACAGTTATAAAGAGCGCTCGACACCCTGCACATCATGGAATGTTGCTGGAGATGATGGCTGGTCCCAGTCAGCTGTGTCTAGAATCTGGACCCAATGGGAAGGTTGTAAAAGGGAAGAGCACCGGTCGACCAAGGAAGACATCAATGTGTCAAGGAAGAAAACCTAAAGCCATATGCCTTGAAGACTGAAAATGTAAACAAAGCACGTGAGGAACAAATGGGTGGAGACTGGAGTCACTGTGTGTCCAATACATCGAATAAAGGAAATGAGATTTATATACAGAAAATACAAATGAAACCCATTAACATCTAAACAGAAGAAACGAGGTTATGGCCTGTGGAGGACTGGAGGAGAGTTATATTCAGTGAGGAATCAGGAATCTGTGTTGGGCAGCTGATGGTGCTGGAAGGTGTGTTTGGTGCCATTCCAATGAAATGTATGAAGACAACTGCCTGAAGAACACATGCACATTTACACAATCATGATATGGGTTCGCACGTCGGGTGAAGGTACGGGGGGGATGACGGTCGTTACATCAATAAACACACCAGTTTATAATGAGAATTTTGACATTTTCTTTTTACATTTATTACATTTGAAAGGTTGTTCAATGATGATGACATCATGCATCTCGCCATCGTGGCAAAAGCTGTGAAAACTTTCCTTCAGACAGACATTCAATGTCTAGGTCAGGGGTCACGCAGTGGTTCAGGCATTGGACTATAGTTCGGAAGATCCCAGGTTCAAACCCCACGACCACCAAGTTACCACTGCTGGGCCCCTGAGCGAGGCCCTTAACCCTCAACTGCTCAGACGTATAATGAGATAAAAATGTAAGTCGCTCTGCATAAGGGCGTCGACCAAATGCCGTAATGTAAATATAATATCAATGGTATTTCCTGCAAATAGTCCGAACATCCATCTAACTGAAAATCTCAGGTGGAAATGAAAGAAAATGATGCAAAGCTGATCTGATGTCTGTAAGACAGTTGGAGCTGGATTGATGAACAATAATGTTTGTTGATAGTTAAAGAAAAATGAATCAGAGAATTCATGCTGCTATAAAGCCAGAGGTTTACTGTTGTGTTTTTCTTTCATTATTCCATAGTTTTGTTCTCGATCTGCAAAAACAGTTGCACTTGACTACAGTTTTCTTTACTAAGTGTTTCTTAAAGTCAGAAGGTTGGAATGTTAAATGAAAATAGTTTTGTCTGAGATTAGTTTATTTCTACGCAATTTAACAATTGAATGAACATTTTCCAAGAGTGGTGACTCCATACTTATAGCCAGGGGATGAACGGATCGACAGATAGACAGAGATGAATATATTCTCTCTAAACTGCATCACTCTCTGAACTCCTCACCTGTGTGTGTGTGTGTGTGTGTGTGTGTGTGTGTGTGTGTGTGTGTGTGTGTGTGTGTGTGTGTGTGTCCAAGGCTCAAGGCAAAATCCTTAAAAATAAAATATAAGAATCATTCTCACCTGCTGAATAACAATATCACTCTCTCTCTTAGTGTTAACTGTGTAAAACAGATCATGTGCACACACACACACACACACACACACACACACACACACACACACACAGTCTGTACACCTCCATATGGATTTCCCTCTGTGTGTGTGTGTGTGTGTGTGTGTGTTTTATAAACAGGTTTAATAGGTGTTTGTTTGCCTCTCGGCGCCACAGGGCCCTGTGCCGATCGTTTCCTGAGCGCGGGATTAAGAGCGGATGTAGAACAGTGAAGCTATTGATCCGTCTCTGAACTCGGCTAATCGTGTGTGAGAAACCGCGCGCTCCGTAACAACGGGGTTTTCTTCAGTTAGGGCTTTCACCTTGAAAACCTCTGCAGTTTGGCTTCAGGACTCTAATTTGGCATGATTCTGCAAACAACTCAAAGGGGAAAAAACAGGATGAGAACCGCGGGCGGAGTTAATGAGGGAGCGGGTTTAATCCGCGGCTGATCAGCGCTCTGTCACGAGCCATTTCCTAATTACACCCAAACTAACGGCGGGAGAGTAAAGTGATTTTCCTGCTGGATGGAGAACATCTGCTTTGAATCAGATACGAGAAGTCCTCTGTTGAATTCGTCCCTCACACACACACACACACACACACACACACACACACACACACACACACCATGAAAGCGATAGATGAAATAGGCTGTGAGGATGTGTAAGTGCAGCAGTCCTGCAACTTCACCCCGAGTGATCAGATAATCAGCATTTAATTCGCTCTCAGTTAAATCTACTCCATTAAAAACCTCGAGTGTAAACGCGGACGTGGTGATCAAAAGGAACCAGGGACCTTCTGAACCGTCGTCCAATCCCTTAAATCCCTTAAATACTGAGCTACGCATTGTTCCCATTATAGCTGTGTTCCCATGTTCCCATTATAGCTACATCATTCTGCGCTACTCTCTCATGGCTTCAGTTTTATCAGAGGTAGTGTTTTCTGACATACTGGTAGCACATTTTGACATGTTGATTTAAAGTTAAATTACCAGAGAATAAAATAATATGAGCAAAAAAAAAAAAAAAAACTTAAATACTAAACATGAACCCCCAAGTCACTGGGAGTAGTAGTATGGATTTATGGGTGGGGCACTAAAGCAGCAAAACCTGATGTAACTTTGGTATGTGCATGAGCCGGTAGGAGAGACAGGTGGGTAGGATGAACACATTTATAGACCAGATTGATTGATTGATTGAGCAACAGTGACTAAGAATCCGTTTATAACACAAACACTCACATCTGGAGTATCTACAACCCAAAAGAACAACCCAGACCTGTTGTTACAGTACATCTGTCTTCATGATGATTTCTGCAGCAGAATTATCCACATACAAAAATCATTTCTGTAAAATATGAAGCAGATTTAAATCGGAGGCGTCTGAGACACGTTTCATCCAAATGTTATACAGACGTAAATAGATCCATCTCTCCAAACCACATGCGACATCGAGAAGCGCTCACACACACACACACACACACACACACCGCCCAGGTACCCAGGTTACACCTACTGTATACCAACCGCACAAACTAGATTAAACCTTTAATAAAAGGTCCTGGAAGTTGTTTACTATAAATCTTAATCAGCACTTATATAAAACACACTGGCTTTGTATAAAATGTCCAGTAATCTGAAAATCAATCAGTAATTAAATCCAGTCCTGTACAAAATCCAGATTAATGCACAGTAACCAGCGTGAGATCCAGAATGTTCCATGTTAAACGGAAAATATAAACAATTTAAATAAAAATGTGACATGAGCCACTAAAAGGCGGCACTGTTAATGAGCTGTATGAAAATAAACACAAATTAATACCACGAGCGCCAACAACAACTGGCCAATCACTCACATTAGCACTGAGGCATCAGGCAGTAATGAGCTCGAACCCCTTCAGCACTCGGCAAAGACGTGAATTACACAATAAAACATCAGGAGCATATTAAATCTGTAAATTATTACAAGCGCAGTTAGACTGGACCAATAACCTGCACTGAGTCCATAAAGTGTGTGCAGCAGTCAGCCAGGAGTGTGTGTGTGTGTGTGTGTGTGTGTGTGTGTGTGTGTGTTATAGTGAGGTACCACAGCCTCTCGGAAATAATGAACTCGCCCGGCAGAAACAGATCGTCAACCTGACAGAGACTATGACGTGAACTCTGTGTCTTTCTAATGACACACACTCATCTCACACTGCGCCATCACGCTTAAAATATGTGAACTTTTAATTGTAATGATATTAATTCTGATCACGAATCTGATCAGATGCTCGTAAATCAGAAACCATTGCTTGCAGTCTAAGGTTTGTGCTCATAAATCAGTTTGCATGAAAAATACACAGACTTCACTTCATAAGAAACGAGTCAGGCATGAAAATGGTAAAGTTCTTTAGTCCTGTAGCACTGGCTAATTAAAGCTAGCATTGTGCCACGGTGGTGTAGTGATTAGCACTGTAGCCTTACACCTCCAGGGTCCAGGTTCGAGTCCCACCTCTGGGTCTGTGCGCGTGGACTTTGCATGTTCTCCCTGTGCTCGGTGGGTTTTCTGATTTCCTCCCACAGTCCAAAGACCTGCAGATTAGGATAATATTAGCGTTCCCAAATTACTAGTAGTGTGTGTGTGTGTGTGTGTGTGTGTGTGTACTATAGAAGATGAATGAATGAGCTGTAGTGCAGGATAATTAGCTGAATAGAAGGAGTGACTCATGTAGAAAGAGTCAGTAATGTGGATTTGCTCCAGGAGAAATGACGGATCATGTGAGTCTTCACCCCAGCGGTCCTGGCTAACAACGCTAACAACGCTAATCCTGTAAATCTGCAGCAGTAATAAACCGATTACAGCCAGATAGCATCCGACAGAGCGAGCCGACGCGTCCAGCGCCGATCCCTGGAGCCCCGCGGTGAACTGGCCCCATGTGTGAATACAACACCACAGACTTTAAATGGCCATAAATTCTCTTCCTGCTTAATTGGGTCAGATGGACTGTAATAAAACCCCGGTGTTTAATCCGTCCCCTAGGAATAGATATTTCAGGCTTGTTAATGATAAGGGTAATGATACTTCTGTGTATTTATCTTAGATTACGTGGCTGTTAGAAGATTAATAACCCTGCGGTCGGCTTTCAGACGCAGGCGAGTCCTGGCAGCGTCCTGGAGTGCGATGAAAAGCTTCTTGTGTGTGGGTTCGTTTAGTCTGATAAATGAGCGACAGCGGCTCGGGGGCGAAAAGGCATTTGGCAAGACTTTGAATTTCCTGAAGAAAAGTGTTTTTTTCTCTCTGTGTCTCTGTAAAGGTTTCCGCTGGTCTGATTAAACGCAGAGCCGAAGGGCTTCAGAAGATGAGGATTTGTGCAATTAAGTTAATTTTAGATCTCAGGAGCAGTACTGCACTTCCTCCAAAACAAAGAAAGCTCCATTTTCTGATTATTACACGCAATAACAGGGTTTTTATTTCGTCTTGCGGACGAGCGGGCGGTTTTACATCAGCGGCCTTTAGAGATCACTTCATACAGACCTTCAGCGTCTTTAGCATTCACCTGACACACACACACACACACACACACACACACACACACACACACACCGGCTCGCGAACCTTCAGCCCTAAATCTCCAAACTGATGTGAACGCGGAGCCGCCGGTTCCTCGTCACCCCTCCACCTCGCTGCCGTTAATTAGAGCTTCATTAGTATAATTGTGTGATGCGGTGAATCATTTGGTTTGGTGGAAGGAAGCTTTGATCCACTACTTCCTTCCTCATACACACTAACTCAAGGACGCACTTTTACAGCATTACAAATCCATCAGGAATAAAACTAAACATATGGATTAATAAATACGAAACACTGCAAACACACAAGGACTTCATTAATGTACAGACATAATATTACACACACACTGACTTTTACTCAGACAATGAAAATTAGAAAGTTTCTTAAAGAAAAAATATATATTTTATCATTCGAGTTTAAAAAATAAGTAATAAATATTGCCGTTTAAGTTGTAATGAAGCTGAAGTCTAGAAATTAGTTTAGTAAATAAACTGCGAGTGAGCTTAGTGTTGTTTTCACTGCTAACGTGGATTAGCAGTAATCACAGACTCTTATTAAATATCATGATATTTATAATGAGTTCGATGCTAAACCCGACCGTTTCATTACACGAAGACTAAAGTATTATCAAAGGTTCTCACTTCTCCAGTTTAATGACACCGTTCAGGCATAAAGTGTAAAAAGTCTCATCTCGTCTCGTCCCTCTCCCGTCTCTGTGCGCTGATGTCTTCTTCTTAGCAATGTTAGCGCCTCTACATTTCGTAGCGTGTGTGTATATAATGTGTGACCAATGTCGCGAGGAACACGGCTAGTTTTGAAGTTTCTAAGGATTGAGAGTTTTCTTGTTCAAATTTCTAAATGAATTCATCCAGATTTAATCATCAAATGAAGCCTCCATGATGACGCGAATCCTAGCAGCTATCGAACTATAAACAGTACACGCGAGATGGTTATCTGGAGCCCGAGCCGAGCTCTCTGTCTCTCTCCCTGTGTCTCTGTCTGTCTCTCTCTCTCTCCCTGTCTCTCTCCCTGTCTCTCTCTGTCTCTGTCTCTCTCTCTGTGTCTCTCCCTCGCTGTCTCTCTCCCTGTCTCTGTCTCTCTCTCTCTCTCTCTCCCTGTCTCTCTCTGTCTCTCCCTGTCTCTGTCTCTCTCTCTCTCTCTCTCCCTGTCTCTCTCTCTCTCTCTCTCCCTGTCTCTCTCTGTCTCTCCCTGTCTCTGTCTCTCTCTCTCTCTCTCTCCCTGTCTCTCTCTCTGTCTCTCTCTGTCTCTGTCTCTCTCTCTCAGAGCGTGTTGTTTCATGCAGTGATGCTAATTATCCGTCAAAGATGGCTCCAAGTGAAATTGACCTGCCAACAATAATTACAGCACCGCTCTCTCTCTCTCTCTCTCTCTCTCACACACACACACACACACACACACACACACACACACAATGTTTGTCCTGATGACTTTTCCTACCCACACTTTATAAACAGAGTTAGCATCTCTTCATGCTAAAATCAGTTTCATGGTTTTGATTTAAACGGTGTGTTACATAAGAACAGCGCTCTGTTACAAACACACCACACACATAATGTTCTGTGTGTGTGTGTGTGTGTGTGTGTGTAAAAGAAAGTGTTTCTGCTTCTGATTCTAAGCACAAAAACTAGCGTGTTAACTTTATGTTTTCAGTATAATTTAGTTATAGAAGCTGATGCAGATGGACCACACACACACACACACACACACACACACACACACACACACACAGCAGAAACAGAAATGTCTGGAATGAGAAGCAAAAGGTGTGTGTGTGTGTGTGTGTGTGTGTGTGTTTATGGTGGCTGCACGGCAGCAATAGCAAAAGTTATGCTACGTGCACTCCAGGTATTGACACACACACACACACACACACACACACACACACACACACACACACAACCTTTCTAGTGTACATTAAAAGAAACAGGAGACATGAGGGCAGAAAAAATAATCATTCTAGTGCAAATTTTGTTTCGCTGTAATTCTCCGTTACACACAGGTTCTGACGCACGGGTTCTGACGCACGGGTTCTGACGCACGGGTTCTGACGCACGGGTTCTGACACACGGGTTCTGACGCACGGGTTCTGACACACGGGTTCTGACACATGGTTCCAGGTTCTACGGGACTCATTTGATACTAACATTAAGTTCTTATATTCTTACGTCGCAGTTTCAGTTTGAGGAGTAAAACTCCAAATATGCAACTACTGATTCAGTTTTGATAAATTTATTTCATAGCTGCCGTTTCCTGTCTTACATATTACTTTCTGTTTCACTTCCTGTCAGGCTCCCTTTCCTCTCGGGAGGGACGCGATGGCCCGAAAGATACCGACGGTGGAGTCTTGGCTGCTTTCGTTCCTGTTGGTGAGTCGCGCTGACCAACAGAACTCCGCCCACCAACACCTTTCAGCCAATCAGAAACGAGCACACACAACACACAGTATATATCTCTACTTTATTACATACCATACTGTTCTTTTAATCATGAAATTGTAACTATATATAATTTTTATAATCAAATAATATTACCACTAGTACTAATGCTAATATTAGCCAGGTTAATATTACTACTATATATAATAATAATAATAATAATAATAATAATAATAATAACACCATTGTCACGTTTCATCTCAACATAAACATATTTATAAAAAACAAAGTCCAAATGTAAAAAAAGATTTTTAAAAAGAACAATTATGCATATTAAATAGGAGTGATATTATTTGTGTTATATAATTTTCCTTATTCTTAATCCCAGTAGAAGTGATAAAGTCACTGAGTTAGTCACGAGTCTGATCCCCGTCTGACGCTCAGCTTTAGTCCAGGTCTCTCTCTCTCTCTGTCTCTCTGTCTCTCTGTCTCGTCTCCCAGACGTTTGTGTCTCTCTTGGCTCGAGGCTCCTAATGGCAGGATTTTAATTCCTCCGTCCACTGAAGCTGTGAGATTAACAGAGTTTAGTATAATCCTGCTGATTTGACTGAATTCCCGTCACAAACTGCTTCCGTTTTCTTTCTTTTTGCTTGAGAACCGGTGTGTGTTCTCACAGCACATGAGGATCTCATCTACAGTCTCACTGTCAGGAGAAAACATCTGCGACTGTGAGCTTTAACTTTACACTCAATCCAGCCTGCTGTGCGTCACTGGGGCGGAACCATCAACGTCCAATTCCAATAATACACTGATACACTAATAACCGTGTGACCCGGCGCGGCTGCGTTCGCTGCTCCGCCTACATGACTGACATCATGTCTATACGAGCCGTGTGGTCCTCCAGTGCACTCTACACCCGTACGTGTGAGAAGATCAGAATAAAGACGAGGTTCACGCTACAGAGTCCCGAACACAACAACACACTGACCATCAAACCCTCATCACCGATCATAAGGGTTCAAAAGCTTTTGTCTGTGTTTTTAAACTTAACAACGCTGAAGAAGCTCCGCCCACTTCACTATCACAGTTTTTCAGGAAACGCTTTAGTTAGCCTGCAGTAAGAATTAGCGCTCCAGCTAACAGCTGTAAATCACTTCCTGTCAGTCACACAGGTGTGTAGCGATGAGGCGATGCTGACCGACATTAATGAAGAGATTATGATGTGTGTGTGTGTGTGTGTGTGTTGCAGGTCTCCAGTGTTTACCCGCTGAGAGCTGAATATTCCAGCTGTGGAGAGAATGAGTTTTATAACCACAGCAGCAGCAGCTGTCGGCCGTGTCCACAGTGCCAACCGGGCCGGGAGCCATACATGGTACACACACACACACACACACACACACACACACACACACAAGCCCTTTAGAAACCAAAACAACCCAGTCTGGCCCACTGCATGTGACCGCACCACAGAGATGAAATGAAGGAGTGATCTTAAACAAGTACGGACATCATCCACACGCACACACACACACACACACACACATACTATTTCTCTTTCTCTGTCTCTTGCTCTTTCTATCTGTATCTTCCACTTCCTGTCTTTCATCCCTCTTCCTGTCCCTTTCTCTCTCTCTCACTCGCTCTGGTTTCTCACTCTTCTGTAATTAGCCTTCAGTCTGTAATACACACACTGTGTGATCTTGATGCAACTCTTTCGGAGAGCAGATCAAACACACACACACACACACACACACACACACACACACACACACACACACACACACACACACACACCCTTGCTCTTTAGTCTCTGAAGGGGCGACTGAGGGTCCGACATCAAAGCCTGTAAACTCAAATTTAACGTTAACTAAAGTTCAGCCTCAGGTGTTTGTGTTCTACTAGTACAGTACCTATAATACATGTGTGTGTGTGTGTGTGTGTGTGTGTGTGTGTGTAGAACTGCGGTTATGGTGTTAAGGATGAGGACTACGACTGTGTGTCCTGCCCCCCGGGGAAGTTCTCCCGGGGCAAATACGAGATCTGCCGTCGCCATAAAGACTGTAATGCGCTGTACAGAGCGACGGTGCTGACACCCGGCACCAGGGACAGCGACGCGGAGTGTGGACCCTGTTTACCCGGGTGTGTACACACACACACACACACACACACACACACACGTTACTGTACCCTGCTAAAGAGGAACGTCTGATCTCACTCAGTGTAAATATAAATATACAGAGAGGTGTGTTTTCGTGTGTGTGTGTGTGTGTGTGTGTGTGTGTGTGCTTCACTCCATGCACTGCAAACTTCAACTTAAAGCCACAAGAATATTACACCTCTGATCACATCCTCTGTGTGTGTGTGAATGCGTAATGTCATCTAAACGCCATTTTGTAAATGAATTGATCACGAGTTCTGTGTGAGATTTCCACAGACGCGCAGTTCCGCCTCACTTCTGCAGAAAGTGTAAAGCGTGTGTCTAACCTGTGTCTGCTCCTCACACAGGTACTACATCCTGGAGAACCGTCCCAGGAACATCTACGGCATGGTGTGTCACTCCTGCCAGAACGCTCCGAGGAACACCAAAGAGTGTGAGCTGGAACTAAACCCCACCTCTCAAATGTTTCAGCACACAGATCGATTCTCATCCGTTCATTGCGGTATAAAACCGAACGGACGTATCGTCACACACTTGTTTGTTTCGAAGTCAGAACTAGAGCGTTTTCTAAAAATGTTTAAATTAAAGACCTCACATCGAGCCTCGAAGACCGTTAATAGTTAAAACATTGCAGACAAAAACACGGAGGCGAAGACGAGCCAACGCTTGCCAAGCTAATCTGCAAATTACAGTCGCGCGGAGCAGAGCTAGCATATGATAATTAAAATGAAATGAAAACGTCCGGAGGGCCTTAAAAAAAAAAACATTATTAACTTGTTTCTGCACGCAGAGAGACGGTGCACTGTGTTTATAAAGTGTTACGAACATCCGGAATAATAAACTTTAAACTTTACTGATAACTTCTCAAACATAATAATAATAATAATAATAATAATAATAATAATAATAAGAGATTAGCCTCCTGCTCTTTCCCCACAGCATTACAGCATACGTGATACAATTAACGTTAGCGGTGATACAGGAACTCAATCTTAGCATTGTTAATAATAGCTCATGCTTAGCTTCAACCGCAGGGTTGCTGTTATTAGAAATAAATGCTAGTGCTAACAGCTACGAGTGAGAGATGAGGGAAATTATTCACCACCGCGAGCATCCCGAAGCATTTCAAATCTCTCGAACACAAGCTGCTTTTTAATCTTTTGCCAAAACAGCAATCAGGCTACACTTAGCAATTAGCCTTTTAAAGGTTTTGCTGCACACATCACTCTGTGTCAGTCGGAGCTGTGAGCTAAGCCCAGGCGCTGAGCGACGCGCGTGATAGCAAGGCTCGGCTTGTCGAGGTCTCCAGCAGCAATCCTCTTTTATATCAAAGCGTAAAGCCAGGACATTTTCTACAAAGTTGCACAGAGCTGTCTAAGAGATGTTGAGTTTTAAAGGTGATATATATTTTTGCAGGTATGCGAACAACACCAGTTACATCGAACCGTGGCTCGGGAACATCGTCCACCAGCACCACCACATTCCCACATGCAGAAAAAGGTACAGGACATTTTTTTGAACATGTTAAACAGGTACTGTACCAGATTGTCTTTATGTAAACTGCTTGAAAAAATGAAGAGAACACATAATCATCAGAACACCAGGTCAGTTCAGGTACATCAGTCTGTCCCTTTAAGAAGCACTAAGATCAGTATATATCAGTTCCACCTGCTTTGGCGCAAATGAAAGTAACAAGAAGTGCAACAGAGAGGTAAAAGTAAGAAAAACCCCAAAAAGCATATGGATTTGTGTGTGGTGGGTGCAAGATGGCACAACCGTACGTGCAAGAAGATTGACTGTGACTTCCGGTACAGTCTGAGGACCAAGGAGGACATACCAAGAGACCGGGACAGTGTAACAATGGTACACCAGGAGAGCTGGACAGCGCTGGGGAAGGGCAACAACCCAACAGCAGCACTGGTATCCGCTCCTTTGTGCAAGGACTGTGAGAGCACTATAAAATGACCTTCAGCATGGGACTGGTGTGCATGTTTCAGACCAAACTTTCAGAAGTATACTCCATGAGGGTGGCATGAGGGCCGGATGCCTTCTAGTAGGACCTGTGCTACCTCACAGCCCAGCACCATACAGCTCCAGAGAACACCAGAACTGGTAGGGCAACCATTGGCACTCTGTTCTCCTCACAGCTTTTCTTCACACTGTGCAGACATGAAGGAGTCTGGTTGAACATTATTCATTATTCTAGCATCATCAAGCATGACCGGTTTGGTGGTGGGTCGGTGGTAATCTGGTGGCACAGAGCTCCATGTCATCACAAGCGGTACTCTGACTGGTGTGAGGTACCAGGATGAAATCCTCAGAGCGATTGTCAGACCTTACACTGGTGCAATGGGCACAGGGTTCCTACGGGTGCAAGGCACCCTGTAGTCTCCTGTAGTCAGAGTGTGTAGGCAGTTCCTAGATGTCGAAGGCTTTGATGTCACTGACTGGCCCACGTGTTCCCTGACCTGAATACACCTGAGCACCCATGAGGTGTTGTCTCCGTGGTTCTGATGCCACTGAGTATCATCACAGACTGTCTGTAAGCTCACTGATGCCCTGATTCAGGTCTGGGAGGACTTCAGGCCGCCATTGGTTGGTGATTGTGCTTTCCACTGACTGTTCATGAAGATCCGCCATATATAAGCACCACCACACAATTCTATAGAATTACCTCAAATTTTCAGCTACAAAAATGGACAAAATAAGTGGAAAGGCAGGCTAAATTTAAGCTTTTGGAGGTTCAACCTTATTTTTCTGAAGGTGAAACCTGATATGAGATGTTCAACCAAATGCGAGGTATGTTTAATGTTTGATCTCTTTCTTTGCGTTACAGATCCAACAGGGCAGGGTCACCTAGCAACAGCCCTCATCATCGCCATGTCGACCATCTTCATCATGTCTATCGCTATAGTGATGATCATCATGTTTTACATTCTGAAAGCTAAGCCGAGTGGCCAAGGTGAGAGAACGGACGGCTTCTTGAACATCGTAGCTACATGGCGAGCCATAGAGTAGCTCTGCAGATTTACTAAATGTGTATAGTTTCCCTTACGTGGTGTTTAATGAGAAGTGTATAGTACATCAGGTTTACCCCACACCACACACAAATGAGTTAGCTTGCTAAATGTTTGTTAGCAAGTTACCCAATAAAACATGTTTAAACCCATCCAAGATTTCTCTGGGTTCCTAACAAGGTTGTTTACCAGCTTGTCCCTGACATGTTTTTCATTTTATCCAGATGCTAATGATCTATCGGGAATTTGATGGAAGCCATTAGACTTGTATACTAGTCGAAGTTGGCCAGTGTAATTTCTAACCTACTGCTGGGTACAGGGAGCACCGTGACAGGAAACTAATCAATAACGAGGTGGTGTGATGCAACATGTCAGAACTTGATTGTTTTCCAACAGCAGCATGTCTGGAAGTGTTGAATGGCCCGGCATTACAATTTTTAATTTACGAACTAACAAAAAATCATACAGTTTGTGTGCTGTCCTCTTCACCACATTAACTTTCACACATTTCTGTTAATGAGACATTGTTATAAAAACTGTAATGTATCTGAGCGAGTGCATTAATATAAACCTGCGCTATAGAGAGCTAATCAACACCAATCAATTGGTCAATGACCAATCAGAGCGCAGAACTCAGCACATAGCGCAAAACTGTTATCCTGTGCAAACTGAAGGGGTTTAAGCTGAAGGTGTTTAAGCTAGTACACAGCTAAAGGAGTGACTAGCCCGTCCCTTTCTCAACCAGAGGACATATAAACAACTTTATACCAGTAAATGAATAATAATGACCTGAGGTAGTTGTCTTATTGTCTTGTTTGTTTTTTCCCAGCATGCTGTTCAGGCCAGATGGTGAAAACCATAGAGGCTCCAGTGAACAAGCAGGAGGAGAAGAAAGAAACCCAAGGTGGGGACGGGAACGAAATCATCAATTAAAATAAAATTACCCCACACCGCCCCCGAGACACCTCCACTCCCTCGCTCGCTCACGGAAGTGTGTGCTGGAATGTTTGGCGTTCGTTCCTCGCTCCGGGCCATAAATTCTCCGACTTAGCAGCAGCATAATCACCCTCTTTACTGTCCCGCCTCAATTATCGCACTCCTCTTCTCCTCGCCGCGATTACTCACGTCAGCTGTCACTTAAAGACGAGAGGTCAGAAAGCTCCTGCTGTGAGAGACCCGGCGTGTCGCTTTGTTAATCTTACGCTCTTTACGCATTTGTGGATGTCAAATATTTTAATGTCCAAGTTAGCTTTTGCATTGAAATGCTAAGAAGATACATGGTAAGCATTGTACCGATTCGGCCAACTTAGCTAACATGGCGGAACCCAGTAGACAACTTGTTACGTAGTGTTTAGCTTAACAGGACTGTGCATTTAGAAAACGAGTTTGTGGATCGTTAAAAAGCTGTGAAGTTGTTCCAGTGGTTCTGTTCATAAAGCTAACTCTGTAATGCTACATTAGCTAGCTAGACTTCAAACACAAAAATTTGACGAAGGAAAAAAGACCATCAACTAACATACATTTTTAAATAATGTGAAGCGTTCATGCTAACAGTGCTAATGCTCACACTAGCTCATGAACACGTCGCATAACTGCAAAATAATGCTGCTTTCCTTTCCCAAGTTTGTTTATTTGAAAAAAAAAAATAGATATATATATCCCGAGCTAATCCTGACTCGTTTGTTCACGAGTTAATAGAAAGTTGTTAATGTTTTTTTTTGCCTTTTTTTTTTTAGAGAATGCTGTAATCTTTACAGAAAAGGATGAGTTCAAGCCTCCTCCAACAAAACCAGTGAAAAGGTAAGGATTAAAAAAAGAACACACACACACACACACACACACACACACATACATGTGTCTTTGTGGAGAAAGCTGCATGGCGAGTAGGCGCGAGAGCGACGCCGGGGAAGTTGCACTCCGCATGAACCTGAAACAAGGAGCTTTCTTCATAGCGGGTTCTATTTTTTTGCCGCTAATTAAATCACCACAGGACAAGTTCCAGCAGTGAGGGTTTAGCTGCTAGCGCTTTCAGCGTGTTCAGGGGCGAGAAACAAGCTGAGCTCACTTCAGCTTCCTTGTCTTCTTCTTCTTCCCTTTTGTTTTTTTGGACTGGAACGCTCCTGCGGTTTGAGGTAACGGTAGTTTGATAAAAAAGCACCTCAGGGCGAACGAGAAGTTCATTTTACACAAACAGTTGAAACACAGCTTTCAAGGATAAATAAGGTGAGTGTTTCGCTGCAAAAGCCCCCCCTACACACACACACACACACACACACCCCATACCCCCCAGAGACGTCTGGCACAGAGTGACAGGCCGTTGAGTCAGACGGCGGTAATTGCACTCATCAGCTCCACCTCAGTCTCACACCGTCATGTGTTAAAGCCTGTGAGAGTTTAGCCTTAAGTTAGCTTTAACAATCAGATCTAATGAAGGGATTTAATAAACCCGCGTAGCCTCCGGTCGTGTACTCGCGGTGGAGCATGCTGAGAGTCGTGTGCTTTCTCTGCCTCGCACCGCACAGGCAGCCGCGTAGGCGACTAAGTGGCGCATGCCACCTAATTCGCTAATGCTAGCGGCTGCCAAACCCTGGCGTGGATATCGTGTTTCTGAGGAACAATGACGTTCTGTAAGCGACTCTAACTCGCCTTTGTCAACAACGAGCTTTTATTTTTCTGGCCCGGGATGAAGGCGAGCGTGATTCCAGAGTGTGGAGTTTGCTTAGCTACGGGTCACTGCCTGGAGATCAAATAAAACATTGAGCTAAATAATAATAAACACACACGCGTTTAACCAGCAGGGTCTCGACTTACACACGGAGGCGATCTTATTGTGCAGTTACTGTAGGGTAAAGTTTTAGCTTTAGCTCATGATGCTCAATTTTAGCACAACTAAGTAAAGTGTTTCATGCTATGTTGTGTAGCAATTTCCATCTTTGTGTGTGTGTGTGTGTGTGTGTGTGTGTGCGCATTCAGGAAACGTTCTGGTAATGCTGCCAGCTAGCATGGGCAGAGTCTGTTTAGTTTTGAATTTATCGATAATGGAGCAGTGATATCGATGCTAATACCACGGCTACTGAACACGTGCGTTTCTTTTCAGTGAAAATGACGCGTCATCCGAGAACGAGCAGCTGCTGAGCCGCAGCATCGACAGTGACGAGGAAGCGGCGCAGGAGAAACAGGGAGCCACCGACCTCTGCCTGTTGTCTCTCGTTCATCTGACTCGCGACAAGACCTGCCCGGGCAACACTGTCAACAACAACAACACCGTCAACAACAACAACACCAGCAGCAGCAGCAGGACCGTGGGGGTGAGACGCGAGCGCATTCGGATTCCACGAACATCAGCTAAAGACATGAGCGTAACACGCTAATCCCGGACTAGTTACAGAGAGAGCGAATTCACAAGCCTGATCTAATCCAGACATGAGGGGAGGAGTTACAACAGAAAGAGGAATGAAACAAGTTTGAGATGATCCAAGTATACAAATAAATAATTAAATAAATTACATTACATTAAATAGAATTAAATAAAACAGATATTAAATTAATAATATCAATTATAATAAATTGAAATTGAAAATGTGGACAACAGAAAATATAAATACACGTTTAGAAATAAGAATAAAGTTAATTAAAGTAACTGTGGATTTATTTATTAAAAAATGTAAATACAGTAAATACAGCTTATAAATATGAATAAAATAAAAATGCAATTAAAAATAAATATATAACAGTCAGTGCAATAACAAAAAAATAATAAGTAAAATGTTGTAAATTTATATATTAGTAAGAATATTGTAAAATAAAAATGATTAAAATCATTTACTACAGGTTAATATATAAATAAAACAGTAAAAAACATAAAATTAGATATGAATTAGTAAAGTGTAGAATTAATTACGCAATAAAAATAAATATGAAAACTTAACTACCGTAAAACTAAATAGTCTAAGTGAAATAAAATATTCATTTAAAAAACAGAATGCAACATTATGTGTTGCTAAAAATAAAATAAATACAATTATTGTTAAATACTGAATTAGATGTAAAAAAAAAAAAAAGTAAAAAAAAATTGTGTGGAAAAAGAGTGATTACTAAAGATGAGGATATTTTACTATCACAGATCAGTTAATTATCTGAACTCACACACACTAATCCGTCCTTTTTGCTGCAGATTCACAGCCGAAGGAAAAAGATCCTGGAGTTGTACGCCAGAGCGTGTGGAGTGGCCGAGGGTGAGTCGTCTCCTCTCCAGATTCAGTTCAACACAACAAAACAGCAGACGAACAGCAGAAGACTGAACATTACACAAGTCACAACCACATTAAACAAATGGACGAGGTCGAGCTTCGTCGCCAGTGTTCTGACACACACACACACACACACACACCTTTAAACCTGAAACTAATTATGGATAGAAAAAGCCGTGGACAGTTTGTTGAAATTAGCGAAGCTACGAGACACTGAATCCAGGACATGAAATGTTTGTGCAGGACGAAACTGATTTAATCAGGCTTACAGTTCACTGTTTTGAGTTAAATAATGAATAAAGTAGAAATGAACAGAACCATGCCAGGGTCAGCACCCAGTATCGGCACATAGGTGGCGTCAGACTGCCAGAGGGTGGCGCTGGACTTCTGCTCCTCACTGACCTCCCGCATCACCTCTGAATGGTCTGAATCCTGACGTACTGACTCTCAGGACTGAACCCACAGTTAGTGTTTGGGGTTCTGATGGCGTATTCCAGTCGTTTATCATTTTTATACAACATAAATAAATAAATAACATAAATAAACTGGCATTAAGTAGCATTCTGAAGCGCCGACCCAAACCCTAACTGAAGTACGACTCGATCTCCCCCCTCTGAGAGGATCAGGAATAATCAGTTTTGAGTTTTAGGAATGCAATAAAAGTTGTTGTTTTTTTTTCTTCGGAGAGAGCTCTGAGTAAGTGCGTGTGGAGAAAGTGAACCCGAGGACATCTGTCATGCATCTTGTGTCTTGAACGCATTAAATCTGAGCAAACAGAGCAGGACGTTTCGTACCAGGCCTTTCCGCAGGGATCAGCTCGTGCATGCTTTCTTTAAATCCTGATGTTTTGACAGCGAAATGAATGCCACCTGCAGCGCCTGGCACAGAGCAGGACCCGCACTGACCTTACAGGGGTTCGGGGTAATGCGTTCCAGCAAACACAAGTCAGCCTCGCTTTTCACATTGGCCTTGACTGGGGCAAGGGAACGGTTTAAGGCTGGGGAACTTTATGAAGTGGAAATCAGGATGCAAGGTTCAGATCAGGCCCCGCCCACAGACGTGGACTTAATTAATCACAAACAAAGATGAAAGATTTGGGATCGTAATCCCACGGAATGTCAAACTGCATTTTACTGACTCCAAAGTTCATACACACTGCCTTGAATAAGTTTGTACACCCCTTGAACACTTCCTCATTTTGTCTTGTTACAACCTGGAAGTAAAATGGACTTCACTCGGACTACAGTACAGAGCAAAAGTTTGGACACACCTTCTCATTCAAAGAGGTTGAATCTGTATTATGGCAAGAAAAAAGCAGCTAAGTAAAGAAAAACGAGCGGCCATCATTACTTTAAGAAATGAAGGTCAGTCAGTCGGAAAAATTGGGAAAACTTTGAAAGTGTCCCCGAGTGCAGTCACGAAAACCATCGAGCGCTACGAAGAAACCGGCTGACATGCGGACCGGCCCAGGAAAGGAAGACCGAGAGTCGCCTCTGCTGCGGAGGATAAGTTCATCCGAGTCACCAGGCCTCAGAAATCGCAGGTTAACAGCAGCTCAGATCAGAGAGCAGGTCAATGCCACACAGAGTTCTAGCAGCAGACACATCTCTAGAACAACTGTTAAGAGGAGACTGTGTGAATCAGGCCTTCATGCTAGAATATCTGCTAGGAAACCACTGCTAAGGACAGACAACAAGCAGAAGAGACGCGTTTGGGCTAAAGAACACAAGAAAGAACACAAGAAAGAAAACTCGCTGAATGAGAAGGGGTGTCCAAACTTTTGTTCTGTACTGTCCTAAATCATACACACAATAACCCCTTATACTCTGGGCAGAAATCGAGACTCATCAGACCATGCAGCGTTTTTGCAATCATGTATTGTGTTTTGGCCCATGTGACCTGTAGCCCCAGTTTCCTGTTCTTCCTGGGTCCGAGTCTATGCTCTAAATACTCTTTATCAAAACGTTCCCCTCAGCTCTGATATCTCGAAGAGAACAATATTATGAATCCTCGATCCACCTTTCCAAATATAAACGCCCCTCCTCAGGCACCTGACCCCCTGACCTCTGTGCAACATGCGGTAACTAACTAACGGGTAGCAAATTGCTCTGTGAGCTGATTTGAACCCTTTTGTGTGTTTCTCCTCTTCCAGGCGTGAGTCCAGTCGAGTTGCCTTTTGACTGCCTGGAGCGGACAAGCCGCATGCTGAGCGCCACCTACAGCGCGGAGAAGGCGTTGGTCAGGACCTGGCGTCACCTGGCCGAGAGCTTCGGATTAAAACGGGACGAGATTGGAGGGATGACGGACGGCATGCAGCTGTTCGACCGTATCAGCACGGCAGGATACAGCATCCCGGACCTGCTCGCTCGACTTGTCCAGATCGAGAGGCTGGATGTGGTCGAAGCACTTTGCCTTGATATTCTCGGCGCGCCCCCTTCTGTCCAGCATCTGACGATTACTTCACGTTGCGCTAGCGTTTGAAAAAGGCGAAGCAACAAAGAAGAAAATCCACTCCAAGCTTCCGTATTGATATTCTCAGACTGTCAGTACGATCAGCGCCCCCTTCTGGCCATATTTTTATGTGCATGTTCTTATCACAGTTTTTTCTTTGAACAGTCCTAAACATTGTGCTAGATTAAGGACCTCTTCTTCACCAGACAGTGCCGATATTTTTGTCCTGAATTAAGTGACTCTCCTGAGAAAATCAGAAGTCGGACAAAATTTTATGCAAAGTTTTTTAAGAATCTTTTTTATCCTATAATGAAGGATTTCGTCTGAAATGTCCTGTTTCTTGTGATGTTTTCCAAGATTTAACCTGCCTCCATTTTTTTCTCACAGTTAAGATACTGATAGGTTTGTAAATTGATGATATTAACAGTTATGACTCAGAGCAGTTACATATAAAACGTACATGATATCTGTGCAGCATTTTAACTCAATGATGTAAATTAGGTTTTAATAATTATAGTATTTAAAATGCAATGTCCATTTACACTTGTCCAAAATAAGGCTCTAAGGAGAACAGTACTGCCTGTGATGGCTTCCAAACACAGCAGGGCTTCAGGACGGACCCTCACTATTTTGAAGGATGTGTGTTTATACACAGTAGTGTGCAAAAGCGCCCCCTCCGCCCCCCTTCCCCTCATTACTTTATGGTACTCACTCTCTATAGCGATTATCCTGTACAGGGTCGCGGGAGGCCTGGAGCCTCTCCCAGGGGACATGGGGCACAGGGCAAGCACACAGTCACACACACACACACACACACACACACACGATGGGAAATTTGACAACACCAATTAGCCTACTCTGCATGTCTTTGGACTGTAGGAGGAACCGGAGGAAACCCACCGAGCACGGGGTGAACATGCACACTCCACACACACAGACCCGAGGCGGGAATCGAACCCGGACCCTGGAGGTACAAGGCCTCAGTGCTGCAACAGGCTGCAATTAAAAAAAATTGTTTATGTGCCAACTGGAGCAGCAGCCTCATTTCCCCTCTCGTCTGTTCCAACCACTCAGCACTCATGAAGTTAGATGTCTTTATGAATATGAATAATTCATAGGTCACTGTATGGCTTAAAAAACAAAAACATTACTCTGATACTGCTTAAGTACAGGGACTGGACTGAACATGATTAGAGACAAAAGCCTGGAGAACTATTCCTCAAGACTCCATTAAAACGAGAAGAAAGTCTGGAGCTTTGGAAGCAACATATGAGGAAATGAGGGGGGTCAAAACTTTTGCACAGTTCTGTATATAGGATTATATAGACATTTCTTAATGACTTCAGATTTTTGTGGACCCAATGTGGAAATTGTGTGTGTGTGTGTGAGATGCTTCTGTACCCATGGCTAATTCACTGGTTTGTGTCTTAATTTGCTAAAATCAGTGGATTTATGACTTTTCATGATTTCATGAAGTGCCTGTGATTTCTGGCACCCTGTTAACAAAAAGCAGCCATCAGCTAAGCGGAGCGATGCAGCAGACTGAAAGACTCAAAGGAAAGCTAATAGAGCCGGAAGGTTCCGGAGCGCTCCAGGTTTCCAGCGAGAAGCAGCCGAGCCGCGCGGACACGACGTCACGGCTCTCAGCCTCTAATATCTGTCCGTGTGTTTCCTTCATAGTGTGAGCTGTGTGAGCGAGCGGAGAACACACACCGCTGCGCCACCTCGCCGTGTACAGACTCTCATCTTACCTCATCACAGCGTTAGGGCAACGGAGAGCAAACGCTTCTTACCAAATATCAGTGTATATATTATTAACTTATTACTGTACATACGCATCATCATGTTAAAAACTATCAATAAAAGATTATATTCAGACAGCTGATTATTCTGTGCTACTGCTTTTTTATTAGATTTTAATAACTATTATTATTATTATGTCTCTGATTGAAGTTGTATTTATGTAATAAATAAAGGAGCGAAATTCAGTGTATTTTGTGGTAAATGAATGACGTCAGGATGTTCTGTGGGTCTCAATTGAAGCATCATGACTTAGCGGGGATCTCTCTTACCGCATACGCTGTGCTACCACCATCGCGCTTGACCACACACACCTGACCAGGATGAGAATAAACACTTGAGCATGAACTCCTCCTCCTTTATTTAACATGTAAAATACGTGATGAAGCGAATTCCATTCAGAGTAACGCCGAGAGGACAAGCGCAGGGCTTCGGTGCAGCTCGTTATTTTGATTACAGACTGGGGAAGACTTTCATTTCCACTATTCCAGGAGACGGAAAGCAAACAACCAGCGCGCCCAGTCACACAGTGTTTGGTTTGCTGTGAAGACGACGCCTCCTCATGAACGCACTACATCTAGAGCGGGTTGTTTCCATGATGATTCTCAGCGAGCTGCAACAATAAAGGGGTTTTCTAGAGTCTGTTGGGTCAGAGAGTCTCTCCAACCAGCATTCATCATCATTATCTTATAAATAATAAATACGTTTTTTTTAGCTCTTGTAGGCCCCCTACTGGCCTGGAGCACCAAGCAGTAGCTTAAATTCTACACTACTAGTAAAGTTAAACGACTGCGTGTGACATCAGTGTTAATCTTTACCATTTATATCAGTTATTACGTTTTTGTTGGCGGGAGATGAGTGACTTCGTCTAAACACACTGCAGCTTGTTTAATTCTTCCTTCAGACTGACAAGCTCCTCAGGGTTCACTTCTCAATCCACATTATTAATGTTTAGCGCCTTAAAGAAGCGTAACAGAGTCCAGTCATGGCATGAGGAAGTGGCACGGTGCCAGCCCTGCTGCTTTGTGTCTCTGTCAGGTCAGATTGACGAGACAGCCATTAAACCCTGCTGTGGAGAGAAGTGGAGCTCATCTACATGGTTGCGTCAGAGACATAGGAGTGCTTATGAGGAACTTCACTGCAGGCTCCAGTCTCATGGGATTAAACCACTGTCCTCTTCTTAGTTCCTTGGACGTTTTTTGTGTGAAGGAAGTCTGCACCTCTTTCAACAGCTGCTGTTGATGATCTCACCGATGTCCATAAAGTTTATCCTCTCGGCACAAACACAATTTTAAATGCAATAGAAATCACTGATCGAACACAGTCACTGCCTCCTCTTGATGTTGCTTATGGATAGAATGGTTCTTTGGTTCTTCCAGGAGGTCCACTTCAGTTCCCATGAGATCTTTAAGATACACGGGCAGCATGCAGAGGGAAGCTGTTAGAACCTGGAGATGATGCTGAGCATCCAGAGAAGTCTAATAAAGTCAGCTTTGTTCCCACCAAAAGCTCCAACTAAAGAAAACCTGGCATCAGGAGCGGAGATTCCAGCTGTGTTGGGATGAGGCTGCCAGCCATGAGCTTGTCCTCTTGTCCAGGACGGATAACTTTCCAGGATCATGACCATCACGGCCCTTTGACCTGGTCGGTGTTGAACTGGGAGAGGGGTCAGGACAAGATGTCCATGCTTGGTCCCTGATGCTCCTCTAGGCTGTTGTCCTCCAGCAGTATGGTTTATCTAAACTCTTTCAAATTTGGCTTCTGCTTCTGTCCTTCTCTCCAGTGTTTGTTAGCCATTATGTAAAGTTAGCTAGCCAGTGGCAACCGGTCAATACGGGGCGCCGCCCCTCTTAAAGTTAGGCAGAGAAGAATGCTCCTTTAACATGTAATTATTAACATAATCATTATTTATTTTAATAATGAAATAAAGTCATTTAGTCGCAATATTCCGCTGTATTTCTTAATATAATTTATTTGCAATTTAAAAAAAAATCTAAACTGTATTATGTTCATTTGTGTTGGTGCACGCGGGGCGCCGGACAAACGAGTGTCTATGTAGCACGTAAAGCTTTGAAAAGCATGTGACTTGAGGCTGAGCTCTGATTGGATCTTTTCAAATCATCCTTGGGGCGGAGCACTGTGCACCCCGACCCCGCCCATTTTTGTTCTTAGCGAATCAATATTGTTTTTAAGTATTTGGGCTCATGTGATTGGACCATGTGATTCTCAGCGAGTCTTTTCCAGCACGTCTTACGGCGAGCGGAGCTGCTGACTGGATGTGATGTGAGTCAGGACTTTATTTTATACTAGTAGTAATGATGCACAATCACCTGATAAATGACTATTTACAGGCAAGTACTAAAAGTTCAATTTTAATTTTGTTTGCCCCCCCCAAAAATTTTTTTTGTGAGCTGCGTGGTCATGCTAGTTAATCAGACGAGGAGTGATTAGCATTCTACAGTCGGCTAAAACCTCACAGCGAAACACGGATCAGATCATCAGATTTGACCTTTAGTGATGTTTTACAGATTTAACTGACCGCCAGGTGCTGGAGCTCTTCAGGTGTTTCATAAAACGGCAGACGGTTTAATAATAATAACACTAACTCAGGCAAGTTCTGTTACTTAGGTCTAACCGAGCGGAGAGTATCTGATCGGCTGAAGTTCACAACAAAGCAGAGATGATGGACTTCGGGAGATGTTTGTCCTGTGAGTTACACGACCATCTCCAAACCAGTGGTTTACCAACAATAAATAAAAGCATTTCAGTGTAAATTATCTCAGTGATGGGCGTGGTGTCTCCTGGGACATCGGCAGTAAAACCATGATGGGATTGTAATTATCTGTCAGTTCGGCCTCTGAGCCTGGAGCAGGGACGAGCGGTGCGGGTTGTGATCTGCCTTTCTTTTTCTTCCACCTGAACCGTTCACTCATCATGTTTTTACCCCCAGCGGGTTCCTGCACACTTCACATGAAGCTCTGTCTCCATCTCACACCACTTCTTCTGACACAATTAACTAATTAATTAAACATAGGTTTTGATTACAGTCACGCGTCCTGGGTTAGGGAGAAGGCCGAGTCATGAGCACTGGACAGTTTAGACTAGAATTATGTTTAATCAGTCACGGATCCCAAGAAAGACAAGCATGTCCGGGCTCACGTGAGGAACTCTGAAGCAGTTCTGTGAGACGTATGTTTTCATAACACTGTGCGGTTCATCCACGACCCAGCTGTAACGTCTCGGCAGAGACAGCCAGATGTTCATTTACAATCTCCTGGTACGTCACGATGCCATGGGATGTAACAAGCATCCATCCGCCGCAGCTCGGTGTAACAATCAGGTTTTATTACTCGAACGCGTCCTGGACACGAGTCGATCCAACGCTCCGGTCGTGTCTGGGGAACTCGAGGCACTAAAGTTCGTTATTAGATAAAATAAAATGCTTTGTCGTCACAGCTTCCAGATAAAACCTTCTGCTCCTCTCCATCATCTGAACATCACGACTCTCCAACAGCAGATATTTAGGTTAGTGAGTTTCTTAATGAAAAACATGATGAGAAGCATAAAAGTGACATGTATCTCATTTCACTGACAGTTTAATTTATATAATGTTTCACCATAAGTTATTTTTAGCCATCAGGAAATCTGGAAGAAAAAATAAGTTGGTTCCTGACTCTTGTTGGTGTTCAGAACAAACTTTATAAAACCCTGGTCATTACTATATACTACACAGAACTAAAGAATCATCACGTGCCGCTTGCTGTACGCGGTTATGACGTCACAGAGGTCTGGACCTGAGGAAAGGCTTTGGGAGTTTTTTTATCTAAAATAATACACGAGTAAAATGTTGACATGTGGAGGAAAAGTAAACACTCCTCAGTTTAGTTCAAATGTAGACACTAGAACAGTTTCCACGCACTCATTTGCAGTCATGAGACCCCATGACGTCAGTCACAGCAGCGCACAGCCGAAGCGTCATCACCCGACATCAGGTTGGTGTGTTTCAGAGCCAAAACAATGACGTACAGATCACATGATGACCTCACGCTTCGTCACACAGATTAAAGAGTAACCGAGCAACAGACAGTTTCTGTTCTGCTGATTATTTTCATACGCAGTGTGTCGTAACTTATTCAGAAGAGAAACAAGTCTGAAAACAGATGAAGATAATAAGGAGATCACTGTGCAGCAGTTTGATTTCTGATTACCTCAGATGATCTACAAACATGCTGCGGAATACGCCGTGCTTTACTCATAAAATGATGTGAAAGAAACATTAAACAACACCTGACATTCACTAACTTTCTGATTAGCAGCTAATTTCTGGGTTCTTGTTCCACACACCCAGTAGTGCCCTTGATCAGGGGTTAGAGAGAGATTTGGGATTCAGCCCAGGCTAGTTAGCTTTGTAGTTAAGCGTTAGCCGTGAACAGAACGACTTAGAAACGATTACTGCAGAGACATGTTGTTTAAGATGACACGCCCCTTTCGCTGTACAAAAGTGGGCGGAACCATGGAGGACAGACGCCATGAGGTCAATGCAATACAAAACACTGAAGATCTCAGTTCTCCCAATAAGAATAAGTAAATAAAATAAATGATTTATTATCAAAGATCTTTAAAGGTCATGTTATAGCTATAGCTTACTCATAGGCTAATTAAAAGTTAGCCTAAATGATTAGCAAGAAATTAGCAGATGGATTATAAACCACACGCCTCCAGCTGTAACACTGAAGAAGAGAGCTGGAGTCACGAATGTTTCTTAACGAATCCACCGACATCACTGAAGTAAAACAGCATGCTGCAGGTTTTCATGAAACTTTTAAGCACACACTGGAGACGAACACACACACACACACACACACACACAGGATAGCGTGTGTTCTCGGCTCCTGTGTTCTGTCTGTCCGCGAGTGCCGTTTACCCAAACGCTGTAATAACACGCCTGTCTGAGGGCCTAAGTGCCCGTCACCGCCTGATTTATTCATCTTCATAAGCGTTCGCCTCCACACCGTCTCTGCTTCTCAACCTCTCATTAAACCCGTGTTTATGTTTTACAAACGCTGTGTCTGGCCAGAAATGTAAAATGAAGCTCGTTATAGGAGACCAACAAATCCCTCTAGACTTCCCTACGCGTGTAACTGAGGCGCGCACGAGGAACATGCGTTATTCTTTTAAATACCAGCAGCATGTGGACGAGACGGAGTAACGCTCACCACGACAAGGACAAGGACACGGAATGACACGGAGTTCTGATTCTCTGGTTGGTCAGAAGGTCCAGATTTAAATACTCTATTAAAGCAGCACCTCAATATCTGTATAAATACACGAAAGGTTTGTTCTGTATGTCGGCCAGAACTCGATATCTTTATGTTTCATACACTGGAGGACCAGAAGGTTTCCCAAAAGGACACTCTGCACATTCTCCGTAACACAACAAACTTCTTAACTTCAGAGAATGAGAGAACAAATCGAGTCTGGTGAGGGGACGAGTGTCTCAGGCTACGATAAAGACAACAGGAAGTCGCTCAGCTCTGTGACGTCACACAACAAAATGTTTCATCTTTAGAAGCTCAGCTTTGCTCTGCTGTTCAGGTGTCCAGGAGGAACAGTGAGACAGTGAGCATCGATCTAAAGAGCTGTGCTTATTTATCCAACGTCGTGTTAAACTGAGGAGCTGCAGGCAGCTTTCGAGGACACGTCCTGGTCCATGGGTCACAGCGCAGGTGCTCAACGCATACTGAATCATCTCGTTCCTCTTCAGTAAGGGTTTTATACCGCGGCATGGAGGAGTCACCTGGAGAACCCAGAGGAACCACACGCGGAGGAGCAGCGGGCAGAACACACACCTGCTCGGTGTTACAGACGCCTGGAGGAGAGACGTCCCTGTGGACGAGCAGTACGTGAGGAACAACCGAAACATGTGCAGTAAAGTCACCACCATCCCAACATCAAATGTGCGCGCACACACACACACACACACTTCTTTAAAAACAATGAAATAGAACTTTTTTTTCTTCTATAATCTGTTTCCAATGTGAGCCTGATTCCAATGATTTAAGATCTGCTTATAACTTGGATGTTTCAGCTATGACTTCAGTGTGTGTGTGTTTCTCCTCTCTCAGTGCTAACAGCTCGTCTTGGATCCTGAAAGTCTTTACATGATGTTTCCATCTGCAGACTCTCTGCTGTTTAACAGACCCTGTTTATTTTTCTGAACAGTTGTTAACGCAGTACAGCGTGGACGTCGCTCCACTTCCTAAAGTCAGAATCTCCAGCACCGCCGACCTCCTGGAGAAACAACATGAAAACAAACTTTTAATTATCTCCTTACGTCTGGGGAAAAGTGCACCAGGAACCGGTTCATTCCCAGATCGGAGGTGCAGCGGGACGACGCTCGGGGAGAGGATCAGTCAGGGTCTGGAGATAAAATACATCTGCAACTTTAAACATCTCACTCAGCACCAGCGGCTCTCTTAGTAAAGCGTGAACAGAATTCGACACACACACACACACACACACACACTACACTTGGTGTCGAGGAGGTTCTCCAGTGAGGTCTTCTGATCTGACGAGAGTGAATCTTGGCTCTCTCTGGCCTTGGCTGAAACCCATCACTCTGATCTCTCCACGCCGGTGGTAGCATCGTGGTGTTGGCGTGTTTCATTAGCACGGCTGGAGAACCTTCAGGATGGAGAGAGAGAGAGAGAGAGAGAGAGAGAGAGACGGATGGAGAAGAAAACCCGATCCGAGCCCGGACCTCTCTCTGCTCAAGAATCCGTGGCAGGACTCGAAGATGTCTGTTTTTCATTGGCCTCCATATGATCTGTCAGATCTTTAGCAATTTCTCCAAAAAGAACGGGCCAAAACATCAGGATCCAGATGTGCACAGCTGACAGAGACGTACCCCAGAAGACTTGCAGATGTAATTGTAGCCAAAGGTCATTCTGCTGAAGAAATCTACTTAACTGAGACTGGTAGGTTAGCGGAGCGCTAATCACTCACAGCGCTGTGAGGAGCTCAGAGACGTTATCCGTTAGTCCTGCGTGGTGTGTAACGGAGGAGCGCGCACACACACACACACACACACACACAGACCTGAGGCGGGAATCGAACCCTCGACCCTGGAGGGGCGGGACCACAGTGCTAATCACTACACCACCATCACACCGTCTTGTTATTCCACTGTGGTGTGAGTTTGTGCACCGGAGTGCAGCTGCGCTCGCTTTAGAGCCTCTCAGAGGATCAGGGTTCGAGTGTGATGAGAGGGGCGGAGTCATGAGTGTTGTCATGAGTCACACTCACGGAGGACATCGAGTCGAGAACAAACACTTTATTCAGTCATGGGTTAATTGGGTTAAAAGTCAAGAGACATGAAGAAGCTCGGTTGAGACATCGCTGTCGAACGCTAACCCCATCTCTGAGCAGGTTTACACACACACACACACACACACACACACACACACACACACACACACGGGATTAGTACCACCACAGACAGAGACAATGTTTGTGTGTGTGTGTGTCCTGTCAATCATCTTAATTCAGTCTGTTTACAAATGAAGCATGAAACTGAGTTATTGTGTGAGTAACTAACACTTTAATACACTCCTTTTTGAAGTCTGACGTAGAAATAATAAATTAAATAGGAATGATCCGAGTATTCTGTACAAAACATGTCAGGGACGTGTCGGGGGCGTGGTTCAGGGGTGCGAGGCCACGCCCAGGTTAAACAGGACAGAGCTGAAGTTGATGTTGAGGAAGGCTCGAGACGGATCGGCTGTGTGTCGCATCTCCTGTAGCAGCAGGTGTAGAGAGGACGCCTCGAACAGACGCCGGTTCTTCCTGCAACACACAGAGACAGAGAGACACGCCCACAGACACACGCACACAGAAGGAGAAACACAGAGACACACAGAGATACACAGAGACAGAGAGACACACACAGACACAGAGAGACACACACAGACACAGAGACACACACACACACGCACACAGAGACAGACACACACAGAGACAGAGAGACACGCCCACAGACACACACGCACACAGAAGGAGAAACACAGAGACACACAGACACAGACAGACAGAGACACACACAGACAGACAGTGAGACACACAGACAGACAGTGAGACACACAGACAGACAGTGAGACACACAGACAGACAGAGACACACAGACAGAGACTTTATCACAGCTCAGGAATGTCCAGTGGGTTGTATACTGATGAACTTGGTGTTAATTTTAGAGTAGTTAATGTTGGTCAGTTCAGCTTTAAATGATAAAACTCTACATGTTTATCAGAATAAACTTGCGGATGTGAACTTTCTCTCTGTAACTCTGTTTCATCACAAACTTCACATTAACATCTGTTGTCTCTACACGGAGTGGTGTCCCGCCCTCTCTCCATCTCCCTAATGAGGATTAACGAGCTCATTTAGACGGCGAGTCGGAGCTAACGAGGTGCTTTCCTTCCTGCGCGTCAGCCCCGCGAGGACGCCGCTCGGGAAGTAGGACGCGATGATGTAACCGGAGAGCCGGACCGCGCTACGCCGCTCTGGACGAGGAAACCCAGAGTGGAGCCTCGCCCGCGGTGCCGACTGAGACGCGGACCGGACGTAAGGAAAAACACTTTATGATAAAATCTGTAGAAATGAATGAACAGTTAAATAATCTTAAGCGTCTGAGTGACTTCCTCTGTAGGAACAATCAGGGACGCAAACCAATTTCTCAGGGAAAAAAATTGAGAAATTACTTTCTAAAAAAAAGTGAGTAATGGTGATTGTGGGCGGAGCTTCAACAAAAACCATGAAATAAACATTAGTGCTGAGGGTTGTCCACTTTAAGAACTGTAGTGTGTCTATTCCTAACGAAGACTAATTACACCCGACATCATTACTGTATCAGAGTCGAGGACGAGGGATTGAGATCTGACCTGATGCAGGACAGCTTCTGGAGGAGGACGCTGAGCTTCTCGGCCACCGCCAGGTCCAGACGCGGATTTCGGAGGAGAACGACGGAGCAGCGGAAGAACTGATCAGTGCTGCACGCTTCCAGGAAGTCAGGGAGGTGACCTGCAGGAGACAAAGGACAAGAGGACTGTGGAGGACAAGTCTTATCGGAACATCTAGGAGTCTGCTCTCTCTGTCCTCACTGTCTCTGAGAAACATCAGGGCTGGAGAGTCTCACTCACGTGTGTGTGGTGTGGACTTGATGTCTGACCTGCTGAGTCTCATCCTTCTTTCTTTCTAACAACCACAACTGACCACACACACACACACACACACACACAGCGGGTTCAGGCGCTGGAGGAACGTGTCGAGATCAGGCAGGAGGTCACAGGGAGGTCATGATGACATCATCAGCTCTGACCTCAGATTCTCCTGAATTCAGCTTTGGACAAACGTCTGCTTTCATCAGCGTCACTAAACAGCGGGTGAGGAACCGCGTTCGAGCCGTTACCATGCGTCAGGGCCGCGACTGGGCGCCGCCCCGCCCCGCCTCACTCCGCCTCATCCTGGGCGTCCTGCATCTGCCTCGCATTAACCGCAGAATTGTGACCTTTAACCCCATGATTTAACACAAGCAGTCAGCTTGGCCCTTTTATCTTGGGCACATCTGCCTCTCTGTCTTCAACACACACACACACACACACACACACACACACACACACACTCTAAAGATAAAATCTCCGAGCACAAGAAGACTTTTAGGAAAATTTATGCATAAAGTGAAGACGTGATCTAAAGGACCGGATATTCAGTGAATCCAGCGGTAATGATTTTCAAGAAAAATATGGCGCGCGCACACACACACACACACACACACACACACATCTGCTGTCTCTCATCCTCACAGGTAATGCTGTCTCCCATTAGACGAAGCTGCGGAACTTCAAAGCCGTCCGTCACACAGAGAGGATTTCCACCTTCAGCACATGGAGCGCATTAGCGAGCGAGAACGCCACGCGGGGTTTTACACTCGAACACGGAGCGCTGGAACTGACCTTCAGGTGTGACCTCTCCTCGCCCTCTGACCTCGGCGCTTTCACACAGGCTGCTAATTATCGCTCCATAAATCGCTAGCAGCTCGTAAAGCGGCGCCCCCGAGGCCTCCGCGACTCGCCGGCTCTGCTTAGCGTCACCAGGAGGAAGCGGCCCGAGCTCATAAAGTGCTGATTAGTGCTCCGTGCTGATTAGCAGCGGGCGTGTCGAGCCGGGCACGACGTTACAGGAGTGTGTAATCACGCAGTGGGAGAAACTTAGGGGGCGTGAGAACACAGAGAGAGAGACAGAGAGCGCGGCAGAATAACGTCAGAGGGACGCAGGAGGACACGGTGCAGCTAATCCAGGCTAATATTTATATGCTCGTCGTGTCATGTGACGTGATCTCTGTGATAACACAAAAATTTAACTAAAACATGTTCATTAATGTACAGGAGTCAGTACCCATAATGCCGTGCGAGCGCCCGCTTCAGATTTCATGGATCTTCTCCATCAGTACGATCCTCTCTCACAGTGTTAAAGAGAAGCTAGAAGGGCCTGTGTGTGTGTGTGTGTGTGTGTGTGTGTGAGTGAGTGAGTGAGTGAGTGAGTGAGTGAGTGTTAAACATCACAACGCTGCTGCAATCGAGTTGAGTCGAGAACTATTTTTCTGGTTGCCATGGAAACCCTGAGGACCTGAGGGACGCCTCGAGTCTGGAGCGCTGCTCGAGCACATCTGAGTTTATTATTTATTTATTTTATAGCATTAAAGAGAATGAGGACCATGTGTCTCATCGCTCACACACACACACACACACACACACACACAACCCTCCAGAAATGTCAGCTGCTGCTCTCTGATGCTCATCCTCCTCTCATGGAGGTGTGTTACTGATCCGCTCAGTCAGGAGTGTGTGTGTGTGTGTGTGTGTGTGAGAGAGAGTGAGAGAAGACTCGATCAGGGTTTTCCAGCTTGCGTGTTGGGGGCGGAGTTACGAGCACCGCCTGAGCGTTTAATGGTGCGTGACGGAGCCGCGCAGACGGACACATTAATGATGTTCGACCGCGCAGACACGTGGCCTTAATCACGCTAATCACACCCGTCCATATAAACCCGCGGTACACCTCACTGACTCCTGTGTGAAGAACTAACATCAGACTCTGACGGGAAACGCTCGCACACACACACTCTCACACACACAAAGTTATGGAATAGTCTTCCTATTAATGTTCGGGACTCAGACACAGTCTCAGTGTTTAAGTCTAGGCTAAAAACCTGTTTATTTAGCGCAGCATGTTTGTAAATAGATGAACCTTAGGTAAAGGAGCAGATCTGGGGGACTCATGGACGTAGAGTATTCTGGTGAACTGGTATGTTTAGATGCTGTCCTCCCCACTCTCATTGTTCACTCAGGTTTGTTGACGGTGAGGTGATTGGTTGCTTTACATCTCAGTTCCCCCTCATGTCTGTGTTTCCTTCTGGCTCTCCCTTTTAGTTATGCTGTTATAGTTAGTCCTGCCGGAGTCTCTGCTTGCACTTTGCACTAAATATACATTCACCTATACATGTTGACTGTGACCAGACCTAACTGCCATCTCTCCTTATTTTCTGTTCTCTCCTCTTCTGCTCTCTCCTCTCTCTCTCTCCCCCTCTTCCTTCCCTCTCTCTGTCTCTCTGTCGAGCTATACATGTTTCGCTCCTGAGTTGCCAGTGATCCAGACCCCTCTGCCCTCTGGACCCGTCTAACCCGTCCTGGAGTCCTGCTTCTGGTTGGAGATCTCGTCGCATGGATGCCCCGTGTGGTCTGCCTGGATTCGTATGGTGGCTGGGGATGGTTTCCATGACGACTGTCCTGTCATCGATTGATGCTCTGGGGACCTGTGACTTCAGTTGTTCGATAGCTCAGGACCGGAATCCCCTACAGTCTACCTGAGCCTCCGGGAACAAACTGGACTCCTTTTAATTTTAAAACATCTCCTGTTACACTGAACTTCCAGTACACATTATTATGCTGAGCAATTCCTGCTCTCCGTTATCACCCAGATGAGGATGGGTTCCCTGTTGAGTCTGGTTCCTCTCAAGGTTTCTTCCTATTACCATCTCAGGGAGTTTTTCCTTGCCACCGTCGCCCTCGGCTCGCTCATCAGGGACAATCTTATCATTTTGATTCATACACATTGCATACAAACTTACTTCTTTTATTGTGTAAAGCTGCTTTGCAACAATGTCAATTGTTAAAAGCGCTATATAAATAAAATTGACTTGACTTGACACACACACTCTCACACACACACACACTCTCACTCTCACACAATGCAGTGATGTAATGTGATGTTCAGACACATTTCACTCGCGTCACTCACGCAGACGTCTGGATAAAGCTCATTATTAACGCTCTTATTAACGCTCATGCTCTAGCGGTTAGCTCGTAGCTCTGAGTAACGCGGCGTGAGGACGCACTGGTTCTGCACCGCGGAGACTAAAACAACGACGACGACCTCACGTCTCATCTGAACTCAGACGAAGTGACGAGTGCGCTCTTCTTCATCTCATCTCATAACGTCAGGACTGGAACACTAGATCCAGCTGCACACATTACAGAACCGCACGTGATGGGACACGCCACAGTGATGGACAGGAACTGCGTGACGCGTGTGTGGTGAAACTCACGTGAGTCAGCACTCATCTGCAGCAGGACGTCCAGCGATGGTGCGAGCAGTCCCGGACTTCCTGTCCTCAGCAGAGACAGGACGGTGGACAGGGCTTTGTACTTCAGGAACAGGCCACGCCCCTTGTCCTCTCCCACGACTCCATGGAGGACATCAAGGGCCTGCGCCAACACGTCCGCTGTGGATCAGAACAGTGTTCAGGGTTTATATAGAGAGAGATAATGACACACACACACACACACACACTCAGATGTTCTACTGTACACGCATCATCCAAAATAACTGATCGCTCATGGACGTGTTCGACTGCTGGGTAAAAAACATGGCAGGAATTCACAACTCTAGTTCAGGCGGAGCGGGCGTGGCAGTTCTGGTACATTCCCGGGGTCAGAGAGAGATAAACAGTGATACACAGGGCTAAATGTTGAACTGAACCGTGTTACATTAACGTCTGATCGGTAATGACGGCCGGGACACAGAGTGTGTGTGTGTGGTACCGAGTGACCCGACCCCGCTGATGTAATGATGACACGCCCCTCAGGCCTGAAGCTCAGCCTCATCTGCTCCACATAAACACATCTAATGAGCCGCTCTGCACCGCACCGCCTCGCCACGACACGTTTACCTCGGGTGTTTAACTGCCCCGGTCACGGGGGGGGGGGGGGGGTGGGGGGGGAGGGGGGCAGGACGGCTAGATCTCTCCCAGATGGAGGCTCGATCCGTCCTGATCCTCCGAGCGCACTTACACCCGAGTCAGAATGACATACAGCTGTCTCTGGGTTTGACCTTTCACCTCACTTCACAGATCTAACATCACTCTGAGGAGAGAGAGAGACAGAGAGAGAGACAGAGAGAGAGAGAGAGAGACAGAGAGAGAGACAGAGAGAGAGAGAGAGACAGGGGGGGGGAGAGAGAGAGAGAGAGAGACAGGGGGGGGAGAGAGACAGAGAGAGAAAGGGAGCAGACGCAGGTCTTTTCTCCAGACATCTCAATATCGCCATCTGGTGTGAGCAGAGTGTAGTCACACCCGGTGTGTGAAACAGTCTGAAACTTACATCACAATATTTCAGGGAGAGCGGTGTTAAAGAAATTCATGATGAGACAGAAATAAACCCTGAAGAATGTTTTTGGGTGTGGCCTTTATTACTGCAGACAAAATAAAGCGCATGTTCCATCATCCATGGACACACACAGACAGACAGAGACGCACACAGACACACTCGGTGAACTTGGTCTGTAACAGTGTTTATGTGGCTGCTGGTTTCTTCTAACTTCCTGTTGATCTTCATGTCATTCTGGTCCTCATCATCTCTTCTCAAAACACACCCACGTGTCCTCGTCCTCCTCGTCCTGATCTCACAACTGATGTTCCTCATGATTATTCTCTCATTTACTGTTGTATTAGAGATCTTACTTACTTTTTCTTAGGATGGAACAAAAACACAGAGACACAAAGAAAGACGGAGAAAGAGCTGTACATGAGCGTACTCGCGTCAAACCATTTCTCTCTATTACGTATGTAACAGAGTTTCCTTACTTTTACTTCAGTACTTTTGCAATTTATTATTATTATCATTATTATTGTTGTTGTTGTTTCTCTCTCTGTGTCTGTCAGTGTCAGTGGTGTCCATCACTCGTCTCTCTCTACAGATGAATGTATTTATTCTCAGTGATTCCTGTAGTGACTGAGCCGTTCCTCTGTAACAGAGCTCTGACTGTACACAGCGCCACCTCATGGCAGAAAACTGTCTTTACATCCTCAGCTGAGAGAGAGAGACAGAGAGGAGCAGTAAGATAAGCAGTAGTCTCACCCTGGCTGAGTGTTTTGAGGACGAGGACGGAGGACAGGAAGCGGGTGTGAGGACAGGAGCTCCTGAACAGAGGGGGAGATTTACGGGTCACCTCGTCTCCTAATCTCCTCAGTGTAGAGGTCAAAGGGAGGTGCTGGAACGAACACACACACACACACACACACACACACACACACAGTATATGAGAACAACATGAACTCTAACATCGGGTATGGGGGGGGGGGGGGTGTGCAGAGGAACAGCGGATATACAATGCTAATGCTAGCTAGTTCAGTCTGTGTAACGCTACGAGGTGATGCTGAGGTTTAGCATGAGTGCTAATTAATAACGTGTTGGTTTTATGTTCGCAGCCCATGCGGTACCTGAGCGTCGCGCTCCAGCTGTGTGAGCGCGCGGTAGATGAAGCGCAGGAACGGTAAGTGACGGCTCGCCTCGGCCTGCTGGAACCGCTCGAGCAGAACCGGGAGAACCTGAGGAGGAGAACGTCTGATACTGTAACACACGGTGTACAAGAGGAGTGTGTGTGTGTGTGTGTGTGTGTGTGTGTGTGTACACACACCTTGGCACAGCGCTCCTGCAGTGAGGGGTGAGGAACCTCACACGGGTCACACTGCCTCTCTGTATGCGACTCGTCTGAGGTTAAAGGCGGTCCGTCCAGCATCCAGTCCATCAGGTACGAGAGCAGCTTCACCGCTGGGACACTCGAGTAGCTCTACACACACACACACACACTCACTCACTATACTGTGTGTGTTTCAGTGTGTGCATGTCAGCGCTGCTGCCCCTAGCGGAGGGGAAGGGGAGGGGCGGAGAGACAGGTGGGGGGGCGGGGACATGAACATTACGCTATGCTCCTCCCCTCCACTTACCCTGATAGCTTTGCTAGGAGGCGGAGCTTTATCCTGATTGGAGGGTTTGGAGTCATGTGACTTTAGAGGAATGTTTTCCCGGCCTCGGTGTGACACAGAGTACTGCTGCTTTCTCTAACACACACACACACACACACACACAACCACACACACACACACACACACACGTAACCAACACATTAACGCAGAACAGAGAGAGTAATCTTATCTTTCCAGTTCTCCTCTAACTCCAGACGGATGACATCATGTCTGACCTGCAGGTTCTCCAGCCGGGCGTGGACTCTCTGTGACTGGACCTCCAGCCTCGTGTTCTGCTCACTTAATTCAGTCAGCTGTGCCCGCACACACACACACACACGCACGCACGCACGCACAGTGAGAATCTGCCGTACGGAGAGAACACGCCCGTGTGCCTGTACACACCTACCTGTCTCTTCATGGTCTCATTCAGGTCCTTGATGGAATCAAAACTGGATTTAATCCTGCGGTTCTCTCGGTTCTTCTCCCTCAGCGCGGCCCTGAGCTTCTCCAGCTCCTGCTCGTGTTCCTGTCCATGATAACACACACCACAGGATCCACTGTCACAGACGCTGTTCCAGAGAATAAATCAACACCTGCTGGACTTGCGGTTAGCAGCCACATGGAGTGGACGTGTTAGAGACGTGCTCCGATAATTCCGAACTTCACTCTTCACTCACTTATTCGTCTCTAAATGTTAAATTAAATCTTTAGGATACAATAACTTTGTACTTTTCCCCACGGTCATCTATTTTCCACTTATCATCGCTACCAGGAGTGTTAAAACCGGGAAAAAAGATGAGACTGCGGCCGCTCTAACAGTCGAGGCTATCTCTGCGCTGTTAGACAAACACCGTGAAGCGCTAGCGGCTGACTTTAAATCCTCGTTTAGTTTACTGGAAAGTAAACTAGACCAAATTCAAGTCCAAGTAGAGGACCATGGTCAGCGCTTACCCTCATTAGAGCTCGCATGTTTAATTTCAGTATTAGTTATGTTTACATACCCACATCTTCTGTCAGGGAGAATGAATGGTTCTTCAAACTTTGTGAGCTGGAATGTTAAGGGTTTAAACCACCCGGTCAAGAGAAGGAAGGTGCTCTCACACCTTAAACAACTTAACACTGCAATCGCCTTTTTACAGGAAACTCACATTGTCAGTTCTGATAACTCTCGCCTAATGTCGCGTTGGGGAGGGAAACACTACCACTCAACCTTTCAGGCCAAAGCCAGCGGCGTCTCAATTCTTATTAATCCAAACACCATAATGTTATCACTGATATACAGGGTCACTATATCATTGTTTCAGGGAAATTATTTAATACTAATGTAGTGTTGGCTAATTTATATGCCCCTAATTATGATGATGTTTCCTTCTTTGAACATTTCTTTTCTGCTCTACCAGATCTGGGCTCATACTCTCTCATATTAGGGGGAGATTTTAACTGCTGTTTGGATCCATCACTTGACAGGTCATCGCCCAATCCTACACCACTGAGTAAATCTGCCACGCTACTTCAGTCCTATCTCTGCAGCTTTGGTATCTCTGACATATGGCGCTTCCTCAATCCAAAAAAGAGAGAATACTCCTTTCTCTCACATGTTCATCACACTTTCTCCAGAATTGATTATTTCTTTATAGATAATCAACTTATCCCAATGGTTAATTCTTGTTCTTATCAGAGCATTGTGATATCGGATCATGCTCCAGTTGTTATGTCTATACGACTCCCTGATCTCCCTCAAATTAGAAAACATTGGCGCTTTAATTCATCATTACTGATAGATGATGACTTTATTAAATTTATTGAAGACCAGATAGTTTTTTTCTTAAACACAAATGAAACACCTGAAGTGTCATGTTTAACTGTTTGGGATGCTCTGAGAGCCGACCTCAGGGGACAGATCATTTCATACACTGCAAACATGAAAAGGAAGGCATTTAAAGAACGAAAAGATCTTTCCAACCAAATTAAAGAAATAGATCAGCAGTATGCCCTGCTTAAAAACCCGGATCTGTATGAAAAACGGGTAGAATTGCAAACTAAGTTTGAACTTATTTCAACACACGTAATTGAAGGTCAGTTATTAAAGAGTCTGAGCCAATTTTACATTCATGGTGACAAATCTGGAAAACTTTTAGCCAATCAGTGAAGAGGATTTAGAGCACAGCAATACATTACAAAAATTCGGATGGAGGATGGTGCCATTACTACCGATCATTCTAATATCAATGATGCATTCAGGAATTTTTACTCTCGATTATATACTTCTGAGTTCCCAAAGGACCATAGTTCAGTTGAGAAATTCCTGTCTCAACTAGATATTCCAACACTGTCCCCTGAGTCTAGATTAAGATTGGAAGAGCCCATATCACAAGAGGAAATAGTTTCAGCTCTGTCATCATTGCAATCTGGTAAGTCCCCGGGTCCTGATGGGTTCCCTGCAGAGTTTTTTTAAATCATTCTCCTCATACCTTGCACCACAACTAGCTGTAGTTCTATCTGAATCTTTTAAGCAAGGTAAGCTGCCTGCTTCATTTAATGAGGCTTGTATCACCCTTATAGCAAAGAAAGATAAAGAGCCAACAGAGTGCTCTTCATATAGACCAATCTCTCTTCTTAATGTGGATGTTAAAATCCTTGCTAAAGTCCTAGCTCGCAGATTAGACAATGTTCTGCCCTCAATTATATCTGAGGACCAGACCGGTTTTATCAAAAATCGTCCCTCTTACTTCAACATTCGGCACCTTATGGACATCTTGTACACACCATCAGAGGGGATCCCCGAGTGTGTCCTTTCTCTGGATGATGAAAAGGCTTTTGACCGTGTGGAATGGGAGGATTTATTTAGGGCTTTAGAAAAATTTAATTTTGGTCCAAGTTTTATCACTTGGGTTAAATTACTGTATTTAAGCCCGATTGCCTCAGTTCGGACAAATGCTCAGCAATCTCAACCATTCAGCCTTCGGCGGGGAACTCGTCAGGGGTGTCCTCTTAGCCCATTACTCTTTAACCTCGCCATCGAGCCACTGGCAGTCGCATTCCGTAGTTGTAGGGAGATATCTGGGATTTGGAGGCAGGGAAAGGAACATAAAGTGTCCCTTTATGCAGATGATCTTCTACTTTTTATATCAAATCCAATTTCCTCCCTGCCACCTTTGCTGGCATTGCTAAGTGAATTTAGCTATTTTTCGGGATATAAATTGAATTTGCAGAAAAGTGAACTTTTTCTGCTAAATAATCCAGCACTAACAACAGGAATGCAACACCTCCCTTTCAAGATAGTGAAAAATCAGTTTACCTATCTTGGTATTACAATTACAAGGAAACATAAACACCTTTTTAAAGAAAATTTTATTAGGTTGTTGAACCAAACAAAAAAGGACTTGTGGCGGTGGACACCACTGTCCATGTCTCTGGTGGGCCGCATTAATGCCATTAAAATGAGTATTCTTCCAAAATATTTATATCTGTTTCAGTCTGTACCTGTTTTTATTCCCAAATCTTACTTTGTTGCTTTAGATTCAATTATATCATCTTACATTTGGAAAAGTAAACATCCTCGATTGAACAAGTCCCTCCTTCAAAGATCTAAAAGAGACGGTGGCATGGCTTTACCTAATTTTCGTTTTTACTACTGGGCAGCAAACATTCGATGTGTCATCTTTTGGGCATATTTTCATAATCAACCTAATCGCCCTGTCTGGGTGGAAATGGAACTAAACTCTGTCAAAGACCTCTCTGTCTCTGCACTCCTTGGATCTGCACTCCCCATCCCCTCAATTAAATCAATCAATAATTCAGTTATTAGTCATACAGTACCTTGAGAATATGGGCTCAGTTCAGAAAGCACAGCGGTCTTCTGGGCTTTTCTCTCTCCAGTCCTATCGTCTATAACCATCTCTTCCAACCTTCTTTACATGATTCAGTGTTTCAGGAATGGTACAGTAAGGGCATTAAGTTTTGCAAAGATCTGTTTGTTGATCATAGGTTTGCGTCATTCGAACAGCTTTCTGAGAGGTTTAACTTACCTAATTCTCATTTTTTCAGATATCTGCAAGTAAGACACTTCATTAGCTCATCAATACCAAATTTCCCTGAAGCTCCTGATGCAAATATTATAGATAATCTCCTCTGTTTGTCCCCACTGCGTAAAGGCCTAATATCCACTATTTATGGTGGACTGATGGGTTTGAGTCACACCTCTTTGAGTAAAATCAAAACTGCTTGGGAGAAAGACCTAAATTTGACACTGTCAGACGACACTTGGAGTTAAATTCTCAAGCTTGTCAACTCCACCTCCTTATGCGCCGTCACTCTTTATTACAGTTTAAGGTTGTACACAGGGCTCATTTCTCCAAACTCAAGCTTTCCCGTTTCTACCCAGACGTCGATCCTTGTTGTGATAAATGTAAAAGCGGAGAGGCGTCTCTTATTCATATGTACTGGACATGTCCGAATTTGGAAAAATTCTGGAGGGACGTCTTTAAAACCTTGTCGTACATATTGAAATGCAATCTTGAACCAGACCCTCTGATTGCTCTTTTTGGTATCACTGGAGAGGAAGATAAGCGTCTAACTCCAGCTAAACAGCGTTTGTTGTCTTTTGCGACACTCCTGGCCAGACGTTCTCTTTTATTCAAGTGGAAGGACGTCACCTCACCCACTCACGCTCAGTGGCTCAGAGATATTATGTCCTGTTTATCCCTGGAGAAGATTCACTACTCAATTCGCCATCTGGATTTAAAATTTCAACAGGTGTGGGGGCCCTTCCTTCACTTTTTTCATATACATTTATAGTTTGATTCCTTTCCTATTTAATAGTTTTTTTGTTTTTTTTTGGCACGCAGAACCAAAACTTTCAGCTCCACTTTTTTTTCTTTTTCTTTCCATTTCTCTCCTTTTTTAAATATGCCTGGCGTCCAGCCTTTCCTACACATGTATAGCTGGCTTGGAGTCAGGGAGGGGTGGGGTGGGTGGTATAGGGTTTTATAAGGGGGCTATAACATGTGTTTACCCTGTTACATGTTTACCCTGTTATAGCCCTGTTTCAAATCAATAAAAATATTGTTGAAGAGAATCAACACCTGCTGACCAATCAGAGCGCAGAGCTCGACCGCGCCGCGCCGCAGGACGAGGACACGACAGGAGCATACACCGTGTGTGTGTGTGTGTGTGTGTGTGTGTGTGTGTGAGAGAGAGAGAGAGAGGTTTAACCTGCTGCAGGGTGTTAACGTGGTCGAGCACGCGTCCCTCTGTGTTGAGGAGTCGGGTGACGGTGCTCTGGTGCTTCAGGAGGAGTTTCTCTCTCCTCTCAAGCTCACGTTCACGCTCGCTCAGCTCGGCCGCTCTCATCTGGACACACACACACACAGAGATTATGTACACACAGTAGTGTGTCATGTACGTTGTTGTATCTCAGTGACGTCTCTCTCACCTGCAGCTTTTCATAAATCTGGATCATCTCCCGGTGCACTTGTTCCACAGGTACAGGGCTCCCCGGCCCCGCCCCGGGCCACGCCCGCTCCGTCTCAAACGAGCCGGAAGTGCATGCTAGGTCCGAGGGCAGAGTCACGTCTGGAAATAAAGGAGAAGCGAAACGCAGGGCGGTCAGGAAGTCATGAGGTCACGAGGTTAAACACTCTACAGTATTATTAGTTACTGACTCACAATAATCTGGTAACAGTGTGACCTTTAAACTCCTGTACTCTATCAAAGGAAAAGGAGAGTCGAGTAACGGTCAGGACGAGTCAGGGGGCACGCAGGACAAGTCTCTGTCTGTCTGTCTGTAGGTCTCTGTGTCCGTCTCTCTCTGTCTACATACATCTCTCCCTGTCCATCCGTCTCTCTGTCTCACAATATCAGGGCAGCAGATGAAGAAGTTTCCCCCCCTTAATCCTTCCCCATCAGTGTGTGTGTGTGTGTGTGTGTGTGTGTGTGTGTGTGAGAACTCCCACCGGTCTCTGTACACAGGATGTTGGTTTGGTCCAGAGCGTCTGATTGGTCCCTATGCTCGTCTTCGTCGCTCCATGTGTCCTCGTCACGGCCCAGCCTGTGCTCACACAGAGTACAAGACAGGAAGTTCAGTATGACTCTCTCACACACACACACACACAGCTCAAAGATAAAACCGTCCTCAGTGTTACACTGCAGTGTAAAGGAGTCACAGGAAAGGTGTGTGTGTGTGTGTGTGTGTGTGTGTACATAAATTGTGAACATAATAGAGAAATTATCCATCAGTTGGATATCCTCAGCACGTGATATTAGGCGCCCCCTGCTGGTCTCTCACCGCGCTGCAGGTCGCTCTGAGACGGCGTGGAGAAGATCCTCGAGGGCTCGACTGTACTGTTCCATCTCCCAGTGTGAAGTTCTCACCTCCTCCCTGCCCCGGACCCCACCTCGGGGGAAACACACACACACACACACACACACACACACACACACACACAAATATTAAAGTCTGCTGCGTCAGTGGTTTAGATCTTCGTTCCAGATGTTACTCTGGTCCACTGAAGTATAATTATAAACAGTTCATAAGACTTAAAGGCTTTTATTGGGACGTAATGTAAACAGAAGTGACATCACACATGAACAGTCTCAGGACGCTGCACTGACGGTAACGTTCACCTTTTCCTCTCCGGACAAACATTTTTCTGGATTAATCAGAAAATGATGGTGATGACTAGCCCCGTCCTCAGCAGTCCTGTCCCTGTACCCAGGTCCTCGCCAGAGACTCGGCATGAGGCTAAAGTCATAACCAAGTGTCTCGGGGAAGTAAACATGGAGATCTTGTGTCCATTAGGGCTGCAACGATTCGTCAACGTTGTAGACAAAAATCGATAATAGAAATAGTCGACAATGAATTTCATTGTCGAAGTTGTCGCCAGACATGTTTTTTCCGACCGAGCGAGGCGTCTCTCTTCATTACAATCTCTGCCGAGAGTCGCGCATGCGCATTAGCTTCTCTGCTGAGCGATAACATACAGAGATGGCGGTGTTGCGGCGTCCAACGCAGCAGCTGCGCGTTCCAAAACGTGTAAAAAAAAAAGTTTGGGAGCATTTGTAATAATTATCCGATTAGTCGACTAATCGTTTCAATAGTCGGGGACTAGTCAACTATTAAAATAGTCGTCAGTTGCAGCCCTTGTGTCCATGTCCAGGAAACTCCTCAGAACTTAATCCCACTGAGAACTTGTGGTCGAGCCTCAAGAGGCGAGAGGACAAACACACACACACACACACACACACACACACACACACACACACTGACAAACTCCAAGCATTGATCATGTAAGGATGGGCCGCGCCCTCAGACAGGGCGTGGCCCAGGAGGTGATTGACAGCATGTCAGGGTGAAGTGTAGAGGATCAACACTGTAAACACGAGTCTTTATATAAACTTAATGTAATTATCAATAAAAGACTTTAACCCTTATGAAATGTTTATAATTATACTTCAGTAGACCAGAGTAACATCAACACAAACATCTAAACACACTGACGCAGCAGAACTCTCTCAACGGTACACTGGGGTCTGTCTCGAAAGTCTTGGCCCCCGGCTGTGGCGTGGTGTGTGATGTGGACTCACTGCACTCTGCAGGTCTCTCCACGGCTCTCTCTCACCTCCAACACACACCTGATCAACACACACAGGGTTACTAAGGGTCAAATCTCTAAACCCTATACAGCGCATGCGCCAGATCCCGGCACTCTACAGCGCCGCTCAGTGGCCAGTTTGGTCAGGAGCCCAGGATTGACCCTCCTGCACTACAGCTTCTGGACATCACATTAACACTGATTAGATATGAATAAAACACAAATAAAACCCGTCGGTTAGCGAGTTCGCGCAGAAACACGTTTATATGGCCGAACAAACTTCACCTCAACTCTGTAAATCAGCTCCTTCATTCAGTGATGTGGGTTTATATTTAATATAATCCGTTCCTACCCGGTTTGTCGTGTGTGAATATTTCCTCCTCAGTGTTCCAGAGTGTGTGTGTGTGTGTGTGTGTGTGTGTGTGTGTCAGTGCCGGACAGCTCGCTGCTCATTCTCACATTTAAACTCACCGCCTCGGTCTCTAACCTACAAACAAACCCGGGACAGGGTTTTTGTTCCCCACCCACGTTGGCATAAGTCCCGCCTCCTGCGATCTGATTGGCTCGTCTTACATAATGACAGCGAAGCTTCCAATCGGTAGTAAGACAGTTGGAGACAGAAAGGCGGAAACGGCCAGAATTCGGGTGTGAACTGTATTAAGACGCCTGTTCAATAGTACCGGAAGTGTTCGCCATTTTACAATTTCAAAATATAACCACTAACTTTAAATAGTGTAAAATATTTTTTAACTACTACTACAACTTATTATTATTATTATTATTAGTAGTAGTAGTAGTAGTAGTAGTAGTATTTTGAGATAATAATATAATGCTACAGGAGATTTTTTTATTCAGTATTTTATTCAGATAGGGTTTTTACTCCCAAAAAAAACACTAGTTTTTATATTTTACTTCTTTACACTCAAACCACTCAAACACAATGGTAACGAGCCTCGGAGCCGAAGCGCGCACTGCCGCGTCCTCATGATGGCGTTAATCACACGTCTGTCTCAGGTTCGCGGCGTCACGGCTCCTCACTCCCACACGTCTGCCGATCCCGCTGCCTCTCCCCCTCATCACCGACATCACCGACGTCACCCTGTCACACACATCCACACACACACACACGCGCGCGCGCGCGGCTACCTCAGAGAGGTGAAGCGAGGCAGGAAGGCCACTTAATGTTAGTCTTGGTGTCGATGATGTCATCTGTGGCCCCCAGGGCCAGGGGTCGGACCCCTAATTTAATGTGTGTGTGTGTGTGTGTGTGTGTGTGCGCGCATGTAACGTTAATATTGTACGTCATTACATGGCGCATGCTGAGGTGTGTGGAGTGTGTTCGCATCACGATGCCACGGTGATTACAGCCTCTCCCTGCGCGGGGTCCGGCTACGGCTAGGGGTCTGGTGTGCGGCGGTATCTTTCAGTAAAGTCTCCTTTACCAGTGACACCATGCACTGAACTGAACTCACACACACACTCACACACACTTATAGATATAAAAGCAAAGACCATTAACTGTGTAAATCCCTTTGCAGTCATTTCCCATATCATCAGCAGCTGCTATAGGCCTCGGCCCGCGCCTCACACCCCCACCCAGTGGACGCTCGCTTTCTGCTCCTCATCAGCACGACGACATCATCACGGTTCCCAGCATGCACCTCACACCAGTGCTTCCTCACCGCCGCTCTCTCCTTAATGGATGAACACACTCGTCTGTGAGGTCGTTCCTGCGTGGTGTGGGTTCATTAATCAGCCCTTTGGGTGAAGAGTCTGCACTCTGTCACACACACACACGCGCACACACACGTACACATCCACACACACACACACACACACACCCCGAAGCCTTAATAAAACCTCTGGACTGTAACGCCTAATAGAGTTTCATCTCTCTTTCTGTTCCCTCTCACTCACTCCCTCACACATAACAAAAGAATATTATGGAAAGAAAAAACATCTGGATGCAGCAGCAGATGTTAATTAGAAATGTTATGTTATAGGATTTATGTTCACTGACCAGATAATTGAACAATCATCCGTAATATAAAACATAATATAAATCATCTGATCATAACGTGTCTCAGTAATCGACAAATACGACCTCAGACAAATTATAAAAATAATAGATCTTTTTTCACTGTGCCATTACTAATTTAACCCTCATGCTGTTTTTCTCGAAAGTTTCCTCTCTAAAAAAGTGCAGTAAATTTTATCCATTTCTCATGAGGTTCAATGTCTTTGTTCGCACATGGCATTTGAACATATAAAATACATTTTAAATATTTAAATAAAAATTTGTTTCCTTTATGGAACTTTTATACACTCATGATGTTCCTGGTCAAAAATGAATTGGTCATTGGAAATGACCAATTCATATGCTACAATTAGTGCATAAAACAGAGTTCAAGCACACCAGACACACACACACACACACACACACACACACGCACTTCTTATGCCCCTTTTTGGCTACTATGGCAACCCGCATGGTAACCTATCAAAAATATAATTTTTACCACACCTGTTGAAAAACTAAATAGTGGGGCCTCCGAGTGGCGCAGAGGAAAATGTCTCGCCCTATCATCCGGAGGTCTAGAGAGAGCTGATTGGCCGAGCTCCCTCAGAGGGGAGGGATGAGAGGTACTTAGTGCTCCCACATTAATCACGGCTCTACAGCCAATCAGGGGCGTCTGTGAGCTCACGCAAGCGGAAGGGGCGGATAGCGCCGTCCTCCGAGTGTGTTACTCCGCCCCCAACGCTGTGTGAGTGAGCGATTCGAAAAGATGCGGTCGACTGGCGTCACGTGGTTCAGGAGAAACATGTGATAATCTTCGGCCCTTCAGGCTAAGTGGTAGTAGTAGCCTTAATGTGGAGCCCCCTAGTGACAGAGAGGAATTGGACACGACTAAATTAGAGAGAAAAAATCCCCCCCCCCCCAAAAAAAAATAATAGCAACATTGTTTCAATCATACACAACTCACACAGCTCAGGTATATAAAGCTTTTTGCGGCCCTACATACAGTTCAGTCTTTACACAGAGACAGGAATCAAACCCAGATCCTGGAGGTGCAAGGCGACGGTGCTAACCACTACACCACCGTGCCGCCCAGCTTATCATGCGTTATAGTCAAAATAATATCTTTATAATGTTTATTCCCTTTAAAAAATGAGAGGTATGAGCTCAGGTCAATGAGGCCTGCAGGATGTACAAAGCAAATACAAGTTCAAAACATGTAATGTCCACAAGAGCTGAAGTTGATGAAAAGATCTAATAAACATTATATGATAATATATGTATTACTGTGAATTTATAATGAAATAAAATGCTCCGGTCAAAAGTGACCAGTACATTATGAGTGTGAGACAAAACCAACACAACATGAGGTTCACAAAAATGAAGCGAAAAAACCAACATTCCAACAATAATAAATACCCCTTGATTCTACAGCTTGTAACTTGAACTGTTTCCTGGAAGACTTTATCAGTCTCTCACGTCGTTTTGACACACACACGTGTGTATGAGGCGTTTCTGCTGAAATGCTGTTTGGTTTTTACCCAAACACGGCACTGGGCATTAAGGCCAAATAACTCCACTTTGATCTCACCTGTCCATAGGACATTGTTCCTGAAACCTTGTGGTTTGTTCAGATGCAGGTTTGTGAACCTCATCGTGCTTCCATGTTGTTTTTATACAGAAGAGCTTTCTCTTGGTTACACTTCAAACTAACCGCACTTATTCAGTCTTCTTCTAATTGTGCTGTCATGGAATTTAACATTTAACATTCTCAGTGAGGCCTGTAGGATCTGAGATCAAGCTCTTGGGTGTTTTGTATTTCTCTGAGCATTGCACAATCTGACGTTAGGGTGAACGTGCTGGACGTTGACTCACGGGAGGAGCTGGAACTGTTTTGAAAGAATTTCAACATGTCAACATGTCAACATTTCTTTCTTACTGTAGGATGTTGAACTCAAAATTGTTTGGAAATGGTTTCCTAATGCTAATCTCCCTCAGCATGTCTCAGGCTCCTCCCTCTGTGTCTCTCAGGCTCCTCCCTCTGTGTGTCTCAGGCTCCTCCCTCTGTGTCTCTCAGGCTCCTCCCTCTGTGTGTCTCAGGCTCCTCCCTCTGTGTGTCTCAGGCTCCTCCCTCTGTGTGTCTCAGGCTCCTCCCTCAGCATGTCTCAGGCTCCTCCCTCTGTGTCTCTCAGGCTCCTCCCTCTGTGTGTCGCAGGCTCCTCCCTCTGTGTGTCTCAGGCTCCTCCCTCTGTGTGTCTCAGGCCCCTCCCTCTCATCACGGTAACCAGTCTGGAAATGACATTTAACTGATGTGCTATGATGACAAGCATAAGTCATAAAGAGCTCAGTTCCCGTAATTCCTTCAAAGAGTCGTGTGTGTGTGTGTGTGTGTGTGGCCCGCTGCCTCATCCCCATTAGTATTTATACCAGCTTGAGCTGTTTTACAAGAAACATAAAACTGTGTGTGTGTGTGTGTGTGTGTGTGTGAGTGTGTGTGAGACATTCTAATCCACTGATCAATAGGGAGGTTTTCTCATCTCTTCACCCTTAATAAACACTGATTTTACAGTTTCATCAATTTCTTTTATTGTAGCTTGTTTTTATTCAATAGAGACATGATTGTACTTGTAAATCTACCACACACACACACAAACACACACACCACACACACACACACACATACACGCGCACACACACACACACACACCACACACACACACACCACACACACACACGCGCACACACACACACACGCGCACACACACACACACACACACACACACACACGCGCACACACACACACACACACACACACACATCCTAGAGGAAAGAAGAGACAGCTGAAGCTATTCCGCACAAAGCGACACCAGGGAAAGCGCAGCTTATGTAACACACATTCTGGGATTCTGGGGAAACTCACATGGAGTTAATGATCAACATCATGATGATGAGATCAGGCCTCCGCTCCGATGAGCCTCTGGAGCCGCGCCTCAGATGTTTAACGTGTGTCATTCTGTGCGCGCGGGCGCGATGTCTCACTCGGCCGTTTTGAGTAAATGAAGTCATCGTGTGTCTTAAAGCGCGTGTGAGGCTCCGGCCGAGGAGACGTGATGCGTCCGGGAGAGCGCCGGTGACTAACGTGTGTTTGTGTGCAGGAACCGAGCCGGAGCCCCGGAGAGAGACATCTCCAGAGAGTCTACAAGATCTACTCAGCTTATCTTATGGAGCGCTCATACGCAATGTGGTGTGTACAGCTAATAAGAGACATCAAATGCTTTCATAGGTGTTAAAGGTTCAACACAGACGTCTCGAAGCTCCAGCTTCATCTCAAACCTGCAGTCGCATCAAACTGAAAGCACTGGTCCACCTTCCGAAGCGCTCTCCTGTGTGACACGAATCTGATTAAAACGTCTTCGGTCCACTTTACGTCTCTCCATCTGCAGAATCCTTCTGAAACCTCCATAAAAATTTGTATTTATAAAAAGAACATTTATTTAGGGAGATTTTCTCTTTTTAAACAAAATGTTTTAACTGAATAAATATTGTTTAAGCAGTCGGTCGTTATTATATATTTCTTCTGCATCTTCAACAGTAGAGAGAACTAAAAACATCCACGAGCTCTGTAAGACCTGCTGATCTCCACACATATCTATTGATCTATCGATCTGTCCTCAGACACTGGTGCTACAAAGATGTCTTCCTACAAAGGGAAGTCCTCTCCTTCTCCCCAAGCTTCTCCTCCATCCTATCTGACTGTAGGCTTTAAAACCCAGTGAGCAAGAACGACAACACAACGACCAATTAGAGAAAAACAAAAGTGTATTATACAAAAACTAAACAAAAAGGTGCACCAAGACCAAGCAAGAAAATAATATATACAAAATATATACAAATTAAAGCAGCGTGTGTGTGTGAGTGTGTGTGTGAGTGTGTAGAATGTCCAAAGTCCAGGTTATTGCAATAGTGTGTGTGAGGAGAGATGAATCGGTCTCACCGGAAATGATGAAATAATACCGAGCGTATTAAGAGAATAATCCTACCTCCCTTTTGGCTGTGATCGGAAGTAGATGCAGCTACAAAAGGGCCTGCCGAAAAATCTACAGCATCTCGATGTTCAGGAGTGTATGGACAGTCAATGCGTCGAGCCAGTGGTCCCTTGAGGGGCCCGCCATGCGATGGCTCCGCTGTGGTCGTCCCCGTGGTTTCATGATGGGGGGAGCTATGGGCATGGGGGGAGTCTGGCAGCCACTGGTCCCCGCTCCATCAAAGCCTTAGCGAGGTTCTGGACAACAAGTGATCATTCTCTGTTCATGTCATGACCCTCAGAACATCACAACACCATGTGCATCATCTAGAGGATGGACTTCTGCAACTCGTTCCTGGCAGGTTCTCCCTCACATGCAGCTGATCCACAGAGACACTGACTGCCTTCAGGTCAAGACTGAGGACTCACGTCTGCACTTACAAAGCATTAAGATGAAGATCTTCATGTTCTCCCCAGGAGGAGTGAGATGGAAGGCTGCTAACGTCTATCACGTGACTTCGGTAGAAACGGGACTCCACGCTGTCCGTCCATCAGCACAGAAGGTGTCCGAGCAAGAGCAGGTACGTGGTGGACATCTCCCCTGGATTCAGAACCAGGTCCCTGGAGGCGAAAGGCGACAAACAATAAAAACACACAAACCCAGACACGTGCTCGAGTCCCGATGCCGAGGTGGATCAGGCAGGGGATCAGGGGATCCATGGCGAGCAAGTTTCCTGGACTTTGGTACTGATAAGACTTCACGTTGTGTGTTTTTGTGCTTTTTGTGCTCGATCCATAACCATGTCCTGATGACTTTGCTCATTTCTCCTGCCTGTAAATAATCATTTGGGAGCCTGATTGCTTCATAATGGCCGTTCCTATTAAACTCTGATCTGCAGAGCTGTTAGAAAAAAAAGAAAAAGAAAACGTTTGGTCTGATATAAACATGACACACGTTTGAGCAAATGTTTGTGCAAAAATAATAATAATAATAATAATAATACACATTAAGCTGCAAGCTGGAGAATAAAAACAGCGCGTGAACATTGAGTGTTAGCGTTAAATACACGCGGCCGCGTTTGATCTTGTTTGCTTCCTGGTATTTTGCACCGATAAACGCAATTCCCAACTTAAATTGGCTCCGTAATTCTGCTGCACTATTTTTAGGTGATTTAACTTCCTGCAATTTGCGCCACACGTCAGTTAACTCGTTCAGAGAGGAAAAACATGACGTGCCTGTTTCTAGCGGCGTTTCTGTGTAGAAACTGGACCAAGTTTAACTCAGGAGCCGTAATCAGCCGACACTCGCAGCTTCCTTACACAATCCATACACACATTCTCATGGCTTTAGGATAAGGTACTGTTTTCTACACACACACACACACACACACACACACACACACACACACACCTCTCGCCATGGCCATTTTTACAAACAAAACACACACGTCTTGTTCATGATCCGCACACACACATTAGAGGAGCGGCGAGAGACGCAGGGTCGTACTGAAGTGTCAGCTCTCCCTGATCACGTCCTCTAACGGAGGTGTTAAACATCTGCAGAATAACTTTATCAGAAATAAACATAAAAAGTATAAACATACAGTATAAGTATAAATGTATAAAAGGACTTAAAATAGCAGAATAAAAACAGAAACAGAAGCTTATGACCGTTAAAACTACGCTTTGTAATACAGTGTGTCCTGTCAGGTGGGAGGACCGGCTTGTGTCATGCAAATCTGGAGACATTGTCCAGACATCAGCTTCCTGCAAAGACGTGTAACAGAATAAATAGGACTTGAGACTTGACCCCACCAGACTGACCAAACTCCTCCCCCATAAGAAAACCTCTCGTTAGTGAGACAAAAAGTCTTCAGTTTGTTAGGGATCATAAAGTCTGGACTTTGGAGCGATGTATAAAGGTCATGTGACCTGACGAGTCCAGACCGAGTCTATTCCAGAGTGATGGGCGTGGTCAGGGTGAGAAGGGAAGCGCATGAAGCGATGCTCCCATCATGCATAGCGTCCACTGTACAAGCCTCTGGAGACAGTGTTATGATCCGGGGTCGCTTCAGTCGCTCAGGTCGAGACTCAGCAACGTCATGTGGAGATCAAATGAAGTCACATGACCACCTGAATGTACTGAATCACCAGCACATCACATCTACGGAGGGTTTCTTCATCCCTGATGGTACGGACATGATCCAGGACTGTGAGAGAGCGACTCTAGGAGAGCGAGACGTCATTTACACACATGAACTGGACACACTGTGTGTGTGTGTGTGTGTGTGTGTGTGTGTAATCAGAGCTAAAGGTGACTTAATGAATCTTAAAATGCGTGACATTTTTTTTGTCCACGTTGTTTATATTGTAATATAATATTTATTAAAATCTAAAATGTTCATCACTATATTTTCCGTCCCCTCGAGTCGTGTGACAGCTCTGAAGTTTTCGCACTTGATGTGTCCATTGATTTCTGCCATGACTGTATTTCACATGCACTTCATCAATCAAGATTACAGAAGATCCACCAAATAAAGATCAGATCTAATAAAAAAAGATGTCTTTGCGTTTTGAACACGTCTCAGGATGGGTCTCTTCCAAACATCGCTCTCTTGACAAGTTGCTTCAAGGTAAAAGTACAACACATTTGCAGAAAAGTCACTTAACATTTGCATGGTGAAGGTGACTGAACATTATATTCATCTTTCGTGGTCTGCTATGAAACAATGAAAAGGCAACTACAGTATTTAAAGACACAATATTGATGTTTTGCTCTGATACTCCATAACTCAATAACACCATCACTACTGATCTTTGAATGAGATGTGATTTATATACACAGACACTTCCTCCTGATAAATCATTAACTCTGACATTACTGTTCATTTTGGGGAGACAAATACACATGACATCACTTATCACAGGTAACTAACAAAAAGACCAACATGGAGGTGTTCATTAGTTTCCTTATACAATGCTCATATATGACGTTATTCCGAGCTCGGACTTTATTTATTTGTATGTCCAGATCCACAATGTCCAATAGTAACACACTATTAATGTGATGTCTTGTACACGGCAGTAAAAAGAGAAATGATTTGGGATCTATTTCATTCGCTCGTCCTCTGTACTGATTAATCACGTAAACAGTAATGTTGGTGCTGGATGTGTTTATGAGATGTAATAAGAGCTACATTTCAGGTGACGTCCACGGATAGTGAGTCTGGTGTAACATCCATTAAACCCAGACGCAAGGCTAAAATCTAAACAAATGAAATTATAGAGTAATCCATGGCTGCTGTACAGGGAACTTGGGACTGTTTGATTGTTTTAGATGTTATATGCATAATTTAATACTGTCTGAAAAATTACAAAGTGGGGAAAAAACAACAACAAAAACCCCTGTGATGAACTGTGAGCTGTATACTAGAGTTATAGAACTAACAGGTGAATACAGTCGTATGATTACTGATCTAAAGGACACGAGTGTATATAAATCCCACCGCACAGGTACATTACACAGGCTCCAGATGTGCTGCTGCGCTCGCTGATGATGCTGAGAGTGTCCATGCTGAGTCGACGTCACTTACTGAAGATGAGCTGATGAGTCTGAGTTAAAAGCTCTGGTCTAACGGAGGTTCACGTCATGACTGTGAGACAGCAGGGTGACTGGTTACAGCCCACAGGTGTCCATGTGGAGTTCTGTGTGTCCACTTGGAGTTCATTCCCAGCAAAGGTGCACAGGGATGAGCAGGTGGCAGCGATGTAGACGTCCTGAAACGCAATGTCTGTAATGAATGTGAATAATACAATAACACGTAGGACATGACATGAAGACAGCATGAGACAGGAGTCAGGAGTCAGGAGACAGGGGACAGGAGTCAGGAGTCAGGGGACAGGAGACAGGAGTCAGGGGACAGGAGTCAGGGGACAGGAGACAGGTGTACCTGTAAGCCACTGTGATGACATTTCTCAGCCAGAGGACCACTGGGTTCTGCTCGGTTAGTCCAGTTAGTGCTGCTGTAATCAGTTAATTATAGGATGATAAGCAAAGGTTTGGTCTTAACATGCGATGAGTTTTACTCAGGCTGAGGCTACGTACAGGATTACAGGATCACATGCTGGTGAAGTTTGAGGAGATTGTTGTCACACTCTGTTACAGAACTGTAATTGTTTTTGCTGGGATCTGATCGTCCAAGTGGATTATTTTCCATTGTATCATTGTTATTAAAACATTTATTAAGTAAGTTGTTATGGCGGTCGTTCCCTCGTTCCCCCGCCTCTCTTATTATCTCCCTAGAAATTAATAACAAAACTCGTCTTGTCACAGAGAAATCTGATACACCTTTCTGAACCTTCAACATATTAACACATATTCTTAATAAGAATCACACACACACACACACACACTCATCATCTATACTGCTTTATCCTGTATTCAGGTATTCAGGGTCGAGGGGGGCGGAGCCTATTCCAGGGGTACACCCTGGACCCGGTGCCAATTTATCACAAGGCACACACACACACACACACACACACTCAGCAGGGTGAGGTCCAGCCTGTGTTGGTGTTTTACAAATAATAAAGTTGGAATCCCCCTCAGGTCCAGTGCTGCTGTCACTCATTAACACTTTATCGCTCAAATTCATTAATGAACTCATTATCTAACTGTAACTGCCTGACTGACCTGTGTGTGTGTGTGTGTGTGTGTGGACCTGTCTCTCTGTGTCTGTGAGTGTGTGTGAGTGTGTGTGTGTGGACCTGTCTCTCTCTCTGTGTGTGTGTGTGTGTGTGTGTCGGTGCTGATTATTAATCTCTCTCTCTCTCTCATCAGCACTGATCACCGCGGGTTGAGGGGCGGGGCCGATGACGTCACGCTCGGACCCTCCGTCCTGTATAAATACCCCGCGCAGTGTTCCAGTCCTCTCGCGCTCCAGTCCGATCACGTGACCGCGCTTCAGCTTTGAGTTCCCGGGAGTTTAACGGAAGATGCGCGAGACGGGTTTCAGAGAGCTGCACGTGCTGTGTGGCATCATCATCTACTGGTGTTACTGTCTGAGTGGGGACCGGGCCACCGCGGGTCAGTGAGTGTGTGTGTGTGTGTGTGTGTGTTTTATTATTATTATTATTATCCCGACACTTAAAACATCTTTATAAACAGAGATAAAATAAAACATAAAACGGTTTATTTAAGTGAAACATTCTGTTCACTATTTAAAGTTACACTTCAGATGTGAGCCAGTGTGTGTGTGTGTGTGTGTGTCACACTGCTCCTCACACACACATCATTTCATTTGATCTCATCATGTACACACACACACACACACTCTCCACATTTCTGTATTTTTAAAAATAATTTTATACACTCTGTGTCATTATTATATAATTATATATATATATTTGTATTTGAAGTTTATTTAACTATTATTTACATTTTATTATTTTTTTCTCATCATATTGGAATCTTTTCATTTTCCTTCACAAACTCAGATATCACACGTGTCTGTTTCAGTTCTATTTTCTTACTAACTTTGTACACAATGTTCATTTTTCAGCCTAAAGTTTTCTAGATTTGTTTATTTACTTTTATTTTCTAAATCTTGTCATTTGGAATGAATCCTCGTGACGAGTGTGACTGATGATCCTCCTCAGGTCGCAGCCAGCGGTTTACGACTCGCTCGTGTGCTCGTGGACGTCACAAATAACATTTGAAATTTGTCATTTGAATTTTAAAAATGAGACATGAGAAGTCTTGAAGTTCCTGTAAGATGATCAGCTTGAGTTTTTCCTCCAGGTCGCTCAGTCACACATGGAGTGTTAGTTCCTCTCACACCGGCTCTGAGAACCGTGCGCTCTTCTACGCTCTTCTTAACGACATTTATTCTCCTCAAATCTCCAAACCTGTCTGTATCCGTCAACCACAGAAGTCTAGAACATTGCTGTATTTTTGTGCCATAAAGACACAGGTGTAATGTCTTCACGTCCTCCTCACTGACGCCTACGGACGGTCCATTAAAGATTTAACCGATCATTCAATTTTTTATTATTTGTTTTTATTAATGAAATGCCATTCTGAGAAACTGATATTGTTTAAAGATTAAAAAAAAAAAAAATTATGCACAAAAAGTTAAATTTAACATTAGACATAGTGAGTAAGAGTCCTGGTTCCTGTGTGATGATGGTGTGTGATGATGTGTGATGGTGGTGTGTGATGGTGTGTGTGTGATGATGGTGTGTGATGATAGTGTGTGATGGTGTGTGATGATGGTGTGTGATGCTGTGTGATGATGGTGTGTGATGGTGGTGTGTGATGATGATCCTGTGTGATGATGGTGTGTGATGATAGTGTGTGATTGTGTGTGATGATAGTGTGTGATGCTGTGTGATGATGGTGTGTGAATATGTGTGATGATGGTGTGTGATGGTGGTGTGTGATGATGATCCTGTGTGATGATGGTGTGTGATGATGATGTGTGAAGGTGTGTGATGGTGTGTGATGATGGTGTGTGATGATGATCCTGTGTGATGATGTGTGATGATGATGTGTGATGATGATGGTGTGTGATGATGATCTTGTGTGATGATGGTGTGTGATGATAGTGTGTGATGCTGTGTGATGATGGTGTGTGAATATGTGTGATGATGGTGTGTGATGGTGGTGTGTGATGATGATCCTGTGTGATGATGGTGTGTGATGATGATGTGTGATGATGATCCTGTGTGATGATGGTGTGTGATGATGATGTGTGAAGGTGTGTGATGGTGTGTGATGATGGTGTGTGGTGATGATGATCCTATGTGATGATGTGTGATGATGTGTGATGATGGTGTGTGATGATGATGGTGTGTGATGATGGTGTGTGATGATAGTGTGTGATGGTGTGTGATGCTGTGTGATGATGGTGTGTGAATATGTGTGATGATGGTGTGTGATGGTGTGTGATGATGTGTGATGATGGTGTGTGATGATGGTGTGTGATGATGATCCTGTGTGATGACAGTGTGATGATGATGATGGTGTGTGATGATTGTGTGTGATGATGATGTGTGATGATGGTGTGTGATGATGATGGTGTGTCATGGTGGTGTGTGTTAGTGACGTTACTGATCTCTTCTCTCGTGTGATGTTTTGTTTGTCAGAATGTTTTCCGCTGATCGACTGTGGAGACGATGGAGACTACAGACAGGTGAGCACTGAGCCGCAGTCAGTAATTAATATCTGATAACTCAGTATTTTGGAGCGCGTGTGTGTGGTGAGCAGTCTGACGGTTATAGCATCACGTGTACACTCATCGTGCTGTAAAAGCGGCATCGCGGGGCAGAAACGTCTCAGACACGCTGTGTTTCATCCTCAGTACAGATCTGACTCTCTGCTGGCGGGGCGGGGCCTGGGGGGCGGGGCTTTTACACACCTCTCAGTGTCTTATCGTCATATTTCACTGTACAGTATTACATTTTTAAAGACAAAAGTTGCATTAATCATGTGGATCTGCAGTACAGTGCTGTGTGTCATGCTGTTATGAGAAAATAAGCAACAACAGGATGGTGTGAGTCACTGCTTTCCTCTAATGTCTAATTATAAGTTAATTAAATCATTTCAATTAACGCCGGCTGATTTTAGTTTAAGGAACCAAAAAACATGTTCCTGTCATGTTACAGCAGCTCCCTCACTCGTCTCTCTTCACTCTGTCTCTTAAAAAGTTAAAAAGACGCAACTAAACCACAGTGTGTCATGTGACCGAGGAACCACAAAGCAGCGTAAACTCCTTCACCTCTGAGCGGTACACAGCGCTCGCACTGGAGACTCCTTACATCCACATCTTATTGCAGAACCACATCAACATCTCAACCCAGTTTAAATCCGTTCAGGTCAGCCGTGTGTGAATGAGGGATGTGGAAATGAGAACACTCGCGTTCGTTAGAGAAAATTAATCAACACCTCCGAACTCAAACTTAAATTGGATATTAAAACTCCATCATGCTGTAATAACGCTGGACTGGAGCTCACAAACATCAGGAGGTCTTTCCATCCTGAGTCTCTCTCACACACACACACACACACACACACACATGACTCACGCTATAATGATCTCTCTCTCATGATCACATGCCAGGATGTCGCGTGTCCTCCCGACAGCCGCGTTAATTAGAAGACACACCTTGCTTTTTGAATCCTCACTTCTGTCCTGAGCTTCATCACCTAACATCCATCATCACACATCATCTAACACACACACACACACACACACTCTCTCACTGTCACAAGGGGAACTGACCATGTCGACGGGAACACAAGAGCATGAAGGTGCTGCGCGTATCGTAAACTAATACACACACTGTCGGTTCACTCTCGTACGCTACGCTCTGTAACTCCGCCCTTATTCTTCACACTGACGTCTTTTACTCACGTTACACTGAATGATCTGACTTTAACTCCACGTGAGAGTGTGGACGTCTCAACATTCAGGAGATAAATAAAGTCTGAACACCTCTGGAGTTAACATGCTGAGAGACAGGAAGTGCTGATGATCTGCAGCATCTGGAGTCCAGTCCTGAACGGACGCGCAGCACCAAGGAGGGAAGTCACACCTGATTCCGAAATTATCCACAAATCCACCACACCTCCCCTCCACACCCTCCTGTGTGTGTGTGTGTGTGTGTGTGTGTGTGTGTGTGTGTGTGTGTGAAACAGGTGAGCTCCAGTTATTACTCAGGTTGTATTACTTAATGTTCCAGCTTTACATCTGACTGTTACAGAACACTGACACTGGAGACTCCTTACACACACGTCATGTTACAGTAGCGTCCTGCAGCAGCGAGTGTCGATTAAACTGATGACTTCACATGATTGTTCTCTTTCTTCCAGGGTTCAGCTGTACAGAGCTCGCTGTGTGACCTCGTGTGGGGAGACCAGGACAAGGTGGGGACACAACATAGTGTCTAACACCTGTGTGTGTGTGTGTGTGTGTGTGAGTAATACCCTGATAATTAGAACCTTGATATTAATAGGACTGTGTGTGTGTGTATGTGTGTGTGTGTGTGTGTCCTGGTGTTCCTCAGGAGCAGATTCAGAACGTCTTTAAGCGGGTGAGTATGTCCCTCGTGTCCCTCGTCAGTAAGAGTCTGTAGTCTCCGCTTCACACTGACCCTCCTCCTCTTTAGTTCCTGTTTCACTACTCGAAGGCGCAGAACTCCGTCGGCACCGTGGAGAGAGAGGTAACCTAACGTCTAATCAAACTCACGCATCATATTTTTCTGCTCACACTAACTAGTGCACTTTATTTCTAGTCTCACTCGGTCCACCCCTTGATGCGTCTCTCGCCCAAGTTCGCCCTGCGGAGGAAGAAACAGCAGGTTGTGTCTGTAAGCTGCCTCTTATTCTCAATTCAATTCAGTTTGATTTGTACAGCGCTTTTAACAACTGACATCGTCGCAAAGCAGCTTTACACAATCAAAAGAATGAATTAAGTTTGTACGAGATGTGAATGTGTGTGAATCAGTGTGTGAGAAGAATGTTATCTTATTTTCCACTTTGTACATTTTGTTAAAGCAGATCAGACGCTCAATAAGAGATGAAGTACTAAAGTATTAAAGTGGGATGAATAGAGCGAGGATCAGTCAGAGGACACATCTGTCCCCTAACCTTCTTACTCCACATTACAACTGCACTTTCTGTATTATTTGTGACACTAGCGATCAAATCCAGTGAAGAACAGAGAGACAAATGAAATCAAGGAGCTTTTACACTCAGACAGACATCAACACCATGTGACTGCAACAACATGGGTGTGACCAGCAGGGGGCAGCGTAGTGACTGAGGCGGGGCCTGTGTGGGGCGGGGCCTGTGTGGGGCGGGGCCATGAGGTCTGCGTATCATCATTGCTGGAGCTTTCTGTGAATTACAGACAGCTGGGGTCCGTTCTTCGTACGTCGCTTGACACATCCGAGATTAATTGACACATCTAGGATGAGATCATCGCGCTAATTACGATGCGGCTAATTCGGTTCTTCGACACACCTGTTGTTGATGATTAGTATCGCTGGATTGAGTTGTCTAGGATTATTGCGCGTTCGTGCGTTTGTTTAAAAGGCGACATGCATCGACAGTAGAAACACTGATCACAACCCCTGCGGTCGGGTGACGAAATGCCAAAAGAGCAGCTCAATTTATTACTCAAGCGGAGCAAAAGCTTTTATTACAGGGTTATGGAGAATTTCAAACTTTAATAAAGATCATTTAAAATAAAAGTAATTATTAAATACGTGAGTGCTGTCTGTGTTTCATGTTATATATATATATATTAATTCTCTCAAATCCTATTTGTATTAGTTTAAAGTTAGCTGAACAAATTAGATATTTTAAGTATCATAAGTACTTAAGTAACAGTAAGTGTCACCTCAAAGTTCCACCAGTTTAAATCTAAAGCGCTCTGGTGGCTCAGTGGTTGGTGTCTCGCCTGCCATGTGAAAGACCCGGGTTCGATTCCCACGCCGGATTGAATTTACTTTATTTACAACAAGTTCAACAAACTCAAATATTGATGGTTCTGTTTACTTAAAATTGGAAACATTATTACTTTAAAAAATGATGTAACTGATGACTTAAAATATTTTGAGTTTTGCCAACTTAATCGGGTTTACAGTGTAAAAGTGAAGTAGAAGAACAAGTATAGTAAGAAGAAGTATATTGTCATGCTGTGCTAAAGGATCCTGTCTGTCACACAATACACGGGGAATTTGAGAAACTCTGAATAATCCTCACACCTTCAGTAACCGGTTGCTCTCAAAAACGGACAAGACATGCACCTACCTAATGACCTCCACTTATATAGACACAATCGGGGGACAGAATGTTACATATGATTAGACACACACGGAGATTAACACACGAATGATGACCACAGACACACACACATGTATACATATACTGTATTTATGTTTAAATACATCCATCCATATATTCATGCCAGATACTTATCTTTTCCCACGTGAGTCAGACCGCGTCAGTCAGTCATGCTCTTTAACCAATCAGATGTGATCTCGCCATTTCAACCAATCATAACCCGCCAGGAGCGCAGCCTCAATCCTGTTTACATGAAATAAACCTGCTTCTGAGCGGCTTTAATCTTACGGACATGTTGCTACGACAGCAAGCGCGAGATTCGCTTCGAAGAACGAAACAATCCAAGATCAGGACAAATCCACAACAATCAAATCCAGCTAACTGAGTTAGAGACGTACGAAGAACGGACCCCAGATCCCGAACGATAGTTTAGATACAGAGTTGATGAGACCACGTTGTAACAAACAGAAGTACATTTCACATTACAGGACACGATTTAGTTTTGTTTTTTAGCTCTTCACAGGTTTACACACTCAGAGTCGACTCGTAAGAGAAATTATCAGCTGCTGAACCCCAGGCTCCGCCCTCAGTGATGCGGGGTGAGGGGCTCCCCCTGGTGGAGGTTCTGACGGAGGGTTTATAAGGTTGTATGAAGTTGATGTGGTGATGAGAGGAGCATGGCTGTGGGTCTGATTTCCACACACACTCAGGCGTCAGTAACGTCACCGTGTCGATGTCCTGTTCCTGTATGTGCTGATAAAATCATCAGTGATGACGGTGTAGACATTCTTACACACACGTGACACACGGAGTAATAGAGAGTTCCAGTCATTAAGGTGTTCTGTGCTCCTGCTGGCTCGGTCTCAGTCCTCACCTGACCTTCAGGAACACACCAGAGTTTGGGTTAGAAACGATATCCAGTCCATTCAGCTTTGGGCCGATTCCTGAATCAGAACCGTTATTTCCGTCTCCAGCTCATGATCGACTGGAGGAGAATAAAGGAGTCATGGAGCCGTCACCTGTAGTGAGAAAGAGTGTGTGAAAAACACACGGCAGTTCTATGCAACCTTAAACGCCGTCTCCTGTCCAGCCTGCCTAAGTCACTTTGTCTTTCTCTTAGAGACACAGAGGATGAGGCGCGGTCGCTCAGACAAGAGTCTCTGCAGGTAGGTGTGGCTCAATACCAGTTTATAGACGAATAATATCATTGATAAGATGAAGTAATGTTCTGCAACAGCAGCTCTGACTGTAAACACTTCATATTAAGGAGTAGTTCTCCGTCGGTCGTCTCAGTCGGAATGTCCTCAGAGTGTAACGCACAGATTCAGTAAGGCCGCGATTTAACCCGAGTGGAGAGAACACGTCCACACCCAGGCTTTAACACACTAACATCAGGACACACACACACACACCCCTGTTTAAATTAACCTGTGACCTTTCTGTTTCCATACACAGGTGAGACGGGACGTCCAGTCGGACGCTAACGCCATGTGGACTGTAACCTCACCTCCTGTAGTGTAAATAAAGCCTCTCAGTGTGCACTTGATTTCTCTCTTCCTCCACCACTCAGTCGCGTTTCTGTGTCGATATCACACTAATGTTACAGTGAAGGCACGTGTACCTGTTTTATCTCTTTTTAAACAAATCCTAATAAACTCTGGTTAAGATAAGCGTACAGTGTGGAATCTAACGCAGACTCAAACAGCACAAACCTACAGCGTTCTGTTTATAATGAAGCCAACAGTAACAGAGTCATAAACCATAAACACACAACACGGCATAAATAACATCATATTTATTGATTATAAAATGGCTTTGAAATCCAGATATTGTGTTACTGAAGTTCTTAGTCACCACTAGAGGGCGTTTATTATGAAAAACATTATTACACACACGCGCCGAGTTTCCGTCCTGTTAGTAACGAGCTCATTGACACTTCCTGTCTGACAGAACGACAGAGCCGCGCGGCCGGGGTGGTTAGAGGGGGGAGGGGGGCTGATCAGGGGCAATTTAAACAAAGTACACACACACACACACCTCTGTGTGAGCTGAGAAACACACACACTGCTGTTGGAGTTCTGATTGTCAAGTGAGCACAGGTGTGTTAGATACACTACAGAAACACACTTTGACACTTTAACCGTTTAAACCTGCAACAAATCGCGGGTCTGTGAGAACCGAAAGAGTCCGAACATGATCCGTATAATATAAACAGGGGCGGAGTCAGTCGTCGTCGGAATCGTCACTGTCCTTGCGACTCGGCGCCGAGCAGCGGATCGATGAGATGAGCTGGTCCTGGATCTGTTTCCTCGGGTTTTCCTCCAGGTCCGTCTTCACGGCGCCGGATTCGGACAAACGCCATTCCAGCTCTGGGGAACAGAACGGTGTTACAGGAGGGGCGATTAAACCACACACACACACACATACCCCAACACCCCCGAACACCGATACACATACCCACAAACAGAACAACACACACACACACACCGTCACACTTGAGGTTCATTCCCCCGAAGACGAGTGGCCCGATGAACTGCGCCTTCATCTCCCCCTGGTGGTAGACGAAGATGGTGGGCAGGTTCCTGTCGGGGTAGTTAGCGATGCACGTCGTGGAGATCGACTTCAGGAACTTGGTGTCCGGAAACTTCCGCGCCAGCGAGGACAAGTGCTGATTGATCAGTGTGCACAGGGGGATGCTGGGAAAATGTACATTTAACTGTTAACTCACCTTCAGAAAAAAAACTTCACATATGAGGGGCGTTCGAGTCAAACTGGGACTTCTGATTGTGTAGAACAGCAGCACACAGTCCCAGTTTGACTCGAACACCCGCACACACTACAGACTAAACCATCACGAGTCCTGAGATACAACAGGTTTGTTTATTTTGATGAACGAGATTCAAAGAACCGAGTCACTAAAATTATTTAAACTCGCGCACACACACCCTTGCTTGTAGAGGTGCAGCACCACCCAGATTCCGTCCCCGGCCTTGTTCACTTCCTGAATGTAGTCTTGTCCTGAGATCTCCTTTACTTCACCGAAAACATTCTTCAGCTGCTTGGCTTTCCACTCAGCGAGTCTCTTCTGCCTGAGGAGAGAACACAAACACACACACACACACACACACACACACACACACACACACTTAAAGCTTCACACCACACTGACAATCTGAGATCTCGCTCTTCATTTTGAATAAAAATGAAACAGAAGGTGGAGTTAAAGGCGGAGCAAAAATATTCTAATTCTAATGGCCTAATATTCTAACCCATATGCTTGATTGACAGGTGTCTGTCTGAGACTCTCAAAAGACGAGAATTAATATATTTATATAAATTATATGTTGCAGCTGCCAATTCATTTCATTCCTCACGTGCAGAATTAATTACTCTACAGAGAACAGAATTAAAACCGACTTGTGTAAATAAAACAGACGGTGTTGGGAAAATCGTATTAAACTGCTGACAAGATCGATTAGCAAAATGCTTGTTTGTGTTCAAATACACTTCCTGTGAATCTGTTACACACACACACAAACGAACACACTTCCCGAGAGTGAATCGTCAAACAATTACAGGCCCGAACCTAATAAACACATACGACTGATCTCACACACAGTGGAACCTCGGATTGCGAGTAACGCAGTTTGCGAGTGTTCCGCAAGACGAGCAAAGATTTTAAATAAATTTTGACTTGAAAACAAGCAAGTCCTGGTTTACGAGTACCGCGTATCATGTATCACGCATACACTTCGTGTTTTGATGCCGAGCGTCACGTGATCACAACTGAGCCAATGGTTTTTCTCTCTCTTGCGCTGTGGAATTGTGGGTAATCGTCTCCCCTGTTGGGTCTTAGTGCTCGTCTCTCAATGGTATAATCAACATCAGTGCACGCATGTAATGTTTACTATAACACTGTGACCACGTGTGTGCGCATAAAACATATTTAGGGCACTTAGGTGTGCAGGACCCTCTTGTTTTCCTAAGGATGATTTTTCCCCCACCCTTTTGGACTTTTCGGGGGTCTTAACATGCTCAAAAACTCATGAAACTCGACAGACAGGTTGGAATCTGCTGCCATCAGGATGCCTGAGAGTCTCCTGGCCCGGGGCCCAAAGGGGCCCAAAGGGGCCCCCACACGAGATTTTGCTGCCTAGCTCATACACACTTTCACGTAGGCACATGAAACTCGGCACACATTTAGAGCTCATCGAGCTGAACAACTTTCGCGCTGCATGTCCTGGGCTCAACTCAACAGGAGGCCGGTTATTTTGGATCGTTCGCAAAAACGCACCCAATGGATTTTGATATACTCCTCCTAGGGAATTTATACAATTGCTACCAAACTGGGCCAAAGGTTTCATGGTTATTTCTGAGCTGCCTGGTGGCCGATCTTCACTGACTGCAGATTCCACCAGTAAGAGCAGAGTGTGAAGGTTTAATCAGCAGAGTAATAGCACAGTTTAGTTTAAAATATTGCAATGCACACAACATTATGGGGGACACATCAGAGTTCAAAAGAGGACAAATTGTTGGTGCGTCTCACTGGAGCATCTGTGACAGAGACAGCGAGCTTTTGTGATGTATAAAGAGCCGCGGTATCCAGGGTAACGTCAGCGCACCACCAAGAAGGACGAACCACATCCAACAGGAGTAACTGTGGACGCGAGAGGAAGCCGTCTGAAAGGGACGTCCGGGTTCGAACCCGCATTGTGTCCAAAAAACATAATACCACAGCGTCCCAACTCACTGCAGAATTAAATGTGCACCTCAACTCTCCTGTTTCCACCAAAACTGTTCATCTGTTGCTCCACAGGGTCGACGTACACGGCCGGGCTGCTGTAGCCAAACCTCTGGTCACTCGTGCCAGGGACAAACCTCGGTTTCAATGGTGCCAGCAGTGAAAATCTTGTGCTGTGGACAATGTGAGACAAGTATTGTTCTCTGATGAGTCCACCTTCACTGTCTTTCCCACATCCGGGAGAGTTACGGTGTGGAGATGCCCCAGAGAAGCGACTGTACCACCCAGACTGCTGCAGGCCCAGAGTGAAGCATGGGGGCGGATCAGTGAGGGTTTGGGCTGCGATATCATGACATTCCCGAGGCCCAATACTTGTGCTAGATGGGCGCGTCACTGCCAAGGACTACTGAACCATTCTGGAGGACCATGTGCACCCGATGGTTCAAACATTGTATCCTGAAGGCGGTGATGTGTATCAGAATGATAATACACCAACACACACACACACAGCGAGACTGGTGACAGAGAGGTCTGATGAACATGAAAGTGAAGTTGAACATCTCCCAGGGCCTCACACTCACCAGATCTAAATATTATTGAGAGACTTTTGGGTGTTTTGGAGGAGCGAGTCAGGAAACGTTTTCCTCCACCAGCATCACATAGTGACCTGAACACTATTCTGCAAGAAGAACGGCTCAAAATCCCTCTGGACACCAAGCAGGACTCGTATCTGTCATTCCCAAGACCAACTGACGCTGAATTGGGAGTAAAAGGAAACCCGACACCATACTAATGAATTACTGTGTCTAAAACCAGGCGTTTCAGGTTCACCAGTATACGTGTGAACTTACTGTCAGTTTGTCACTAGATGGCGCTCTGGACACTCATTTGAAAATAAAACTGAAATGCTGAAAAAGTTAAAGTTTACATTCACATTAAACTCTAACGGCAGAAACAGAAGAGCTTTATTGCAGTACGGAGCCGAAACAAGCATAAGAACATCAGGAGCGAGTGAAGAACTTGTCAGGACCCGGCACAAAGCGGAGGAAACACACACACACACACACACACACACACATACACATATATGGCTGATCGATGGTAAGAAAGCTGGGTGGCCCGATTCCACAAACGCCCCAAATAATGAACTGTCGGACGTGACGTGACGTGACAGAAATCGTCATGCTAGTTACACTAGAACTCACCTGGTGTGGAGACCAAAAATGCCACCACTGTTCATGTTTAAGACCGCGACAAGTGCTAAACCCCATCCTGCGGTGTTGTGAGTGTAACTAACTGCCCACACGTCCTGGTGGAGCCTTACTGATCACATGTGCATGGAATCTGTGCTGTAATGATGCAAAACACACGCAAATCAGCAGGCCACCTACTGTCTGGGCATAGAACCCTGTCGCTGTAAAACACATCACATGTGTAATATGCAAATGTTTTTATAAAGTAAAGAAAGCTCTGCTAAAAGCTGTAACACACACACACACACACACACACACACACACACTGAGCCCTGACCTGAGTCCTACAGAGGATTCAGTGCCACAGATGAGGAGTGTGAGCTTCACCGTGCTGCTATGTGTCGTTACACTGATGTAAACACACACACACACACACACACACACACACACACACACACACACACACACACACTCTCTGGACATCATTGTTTAATCTTTAATAACTGTTTAATTATGCTGTTTCTCTGTTAAATAAAAGGTGATTGGCTGCTTATGAAATGAATAAAATAAATAAGTGAAAGAAAGAAATGTGACTTAAACACCAAAGGGACGTGTGATAATAATGTGTATGATTTCTTTGTGACTGATATTCCAGTGTGACATTCAGTCAGTTACACACTCGGCCAAAACACAGTACTGCTGCTGATTTTACTTTATGTTATAAATATAATACAGACAATGTGTGTGTGATGAAGACGCTCCTTCTGAAGTGACCGATCTCACCTCCCGAAAAATTTCAAGTTTCTAACTTCAGCTGTTTTGGAGAGATGATTTTCTATGAGCCCCAAAAATAAACGTTTTTCATTTTCCTTATACTGCCACTCCCACTTCAAACAATAATCATTTAAAATCCAAATTATTCATACTTCTTCATGAGCATTGATATTAAAATTGGTGTAAACCTCCAGAAGCACATGACCTGTAAAAACTGTTGTTTAAATGAAAGCATTTCGTGCAAAATTAAGATTTTTTCCCCAAATTACTAAAACTGTGGTTTTGTTTAAATGCTACAAATTACACACACACACACACCTTATGTCATGTGGCCAAAAGACATAGAAAACTATAGATTATTTACAGTTAAAACTGCTTTTTGTATTCTGTCCAATAATTATTGTTCACACACACACCATTAATATTCCAGGCCTCCACACAAATTCATGCAAATTTATCATTTAAAATACATTCGTGTAAGAGATGGTTTTTGGTAAAAGCTTAAAAAGCAAAATATCTGTAGTGTCTGTAACCATGTAACATTCATGTCGCAATATCTTAACTTAGCATTTTATATTAATACACTTTTCATGTCAAATCTAAATCAGCCGAGTTTCATCTGAATGTCAGCTAAGATCATTAAAAGATTTAAATAAAAAAAAAAAAGTTACAGAGACTAAAACATATAAAGGCATGAAACTGTTTTTAGCAAATGCGTTTCTTTTTATATGATAAAAATATAAATGTGTATAAATATTTACCGAAGAATGGATGGTGAGATAAGAAGCGTTAAGTGTTAAGATATAAAACTGTGTTTATAGGATCTGAAGATTCACTTCCTCACTGAGGTGAGACACGTTTGTTCTGGTCGAGTGACCCTGCAGACGTATGAATATATATTCAGCATAAAGCGGGTGAACCCTTCACACCTGTACATCTCGATGGCGACCTCGTCCTCCTCTCCGAACTCGTCCTCGTTGTCCTCCAGCTCCTCCAGCGTCATGTCCTCATATGTCTTCACTGAAGGACACAGAGTCTCATTATCACGTCCAACACTGGACTTTAATAATAACAATAACAATAATAAAGTGAGGTCTGGTGTAGAGTTGAGGGGCCTCACCGACAGAGTGCTGATGAAGGCCCGCCTCCTCCTCCTCCTCCTCCTGCGCGGGCTCTTTAGGGGGCAGGATGCCCTTCCTCCTCAGGATGTCGTTCCACTCCGTATCCTCATTCGGGTTCTGGGGGTGAGTGTGTACAGGGCAGGGGTTAAAGGTTCGGTGTCTGACAGCACGACTCTCCACACACACACACACACACACACACACACACGGGAACTCATTGTAATTAAACACTTCAATGTGTTAATACAGATCTCATCATTACAGCGGGACAGAGGACTGTGTGTGTGTGTGTGTGTGTTGCTAACCGTCCCGTAAAACACAGTAGCATCCAGTCTTTTGGAACTAAAATCCCTGTTCAGTATTGGACCGATACGAGACTCTGTTTGTTCTGCATTGTAGAGGATCAGAGTGAAGTGTACAGGAGAGAAACATTACAGATCAGACTGAGACTCAGTGGTGTGTGTGTGTGAAACATCTCCTATCTCTCAGCCTGTCCTCAACAAACGGACTCTCCGTAAAAACTAAGATCTCAGTCTGAAGTTTAATCTGCACCATCAGTGAAATCTAAACGTTGAGTAAAAGTGATGTTATGAACAGTTATGTGTGGGATTTAATAATCTACTTTAAAATAATCTACTAATGCGCTACTGTCTCAATGTAAACAAACACCTGCACCAATAGATATTAATGAGAAAAGATAAAGTGAATATTTTGACTGGGATTAGTTCATATTCTCACTTTGGCTGAAATAACAGCGCTGAAGTGGTATAAGTGAATTTTAACACGCCGGAGTCGTTTTAAGACGAAACTTCATCTTTATCCGATCGACTTTTTCCATTTCTCATCTGTGATTCTCTCTCCGATTACCGAACAGGGAGTGTATTTGTCTGAGCACCAAAGAAGTACAACTTAGTGTAAACAAGGCGTCAGATACTCGACCTTACAGAATGTGATTTCTGTGTATTAATAAGTGAGACAGAGAGACACACAGACATGGACGTGGACCTCAACTAATAATAATAATAATATAATAATAATAATAATAATATCACTCATTACATCAACGATCAGCAGATTATTATTAGATTTAACATTTTAACTCTTTCTACAAACTCTTTAACTGTCAGGAAACTAGCGTGTGTGTGTGTGTGTGTGTGTGTGTGTGTGTTACATATCTAAGTTTAAACAGCTGTTATAGATGTACTATAGAATTAGAATAAAATAAAATAAATAAATATATCAATCATCGAGCTGTTCAAGTTAAACCGAGACTTCATTCTCATGAATGAGTGTAACACACACACACACACACACTTCGATTTAATTTGTATAGCCCTTTAACAATGGTCGCTGTCGCAAAGCAGCTTTACAGAATCAAAGAAAATGATGGAAATGTGAGAGAACAGATGTATAAATCAAACACACACACACACACACACACCTGCATGGTGTCGCGGCGGAGCTCCGGTGCTAATGCTAATGCTAAAGACGGGGAGATGAAGAGCGCCGGTGAATTCGGTCCGACTGGGAAACACGAACACGCCTTAACACACACACACACACACACACACACTCCGTGCTACATGAACAACACTGATAATATAATAATATAATATAATAATATAATATAATAATATCTCCGCAGGCTGTGAGACTCTGAATTGAGTGAACGTGAGCGGATGCTGTTTCTGCACGAGACGATAATACTGACGGAAGCGGCCTCCGCTCTGACCATATAAGGAGTGGGACCAGCTGCTCCTCTTGCAGCGCGCGCTGTCAGTCACAGGGAGCCCAGTACTGACAAATAAGGGCATGAAGGACGCTAGGAGTGACGTCATCGCATATGCCGGAAGTAGATCACCCAATGGTGTGACACGTGCTCTCCCCTTAAATTTTTATAAAAGTGTTTCATTCTTTATTCTGCAGTGATGTACAGAGATATCTTGCTGTAGTATTGATTTCCTTCAGTAAAGTGAAAGTAACTTTTGAAAGTAAGAGGTAATTTGTACGCAGTCACTGTGAGGTAACATTAGCTGGCTAGCTGAAGGATCGTTACCTGGTGGAGTTTTAAAATCTGATTATAACATTAACTGATGATAAATAATATATATATATATATATATAGAGAGAGAGAGAGAGTGATTGATTCTACTGAACATGTGACCAGACACTAGTCTCTTTATTAATATTTGATTTTCTTTCTCACGTTTAGAAGCAGGATTTGAATGCAGACTGAATGTGCTTTAACACACGGTGTTTCAGAGTTCATGGGCTTACGTTATCCACCGTGCCCAGGTTTAACATCGCTGACATGACAAGCCATCGGATTCAACTCAACCAGTCTGTTGTTTCAAAGCACTGTTTAAATTTGAAACTGTTTTTTGTTGTTCAGGCCAAGTGTGAAAATGCATTAATGAAGCGGACATTAATGAATCTTTCTCCAAAGATCAGCAACCTGAGAGTGTTTCTGTAAACAGCTGAAAAAACAGGATGATCAGCTTTCAACAGTGACGGGATGGACAAGTGGTCTAAACCACATGTGAAGTACTTGGGGTAGAGGGGGGTCGGGACCCTGGGGCTGGGGCTCCAGACCACTTGTCCATCCCGTCACATGTTTATCACACTTTAATGTTTCAGATCATCAACTATTTTACATATTAGTCAAAGATAAAACAAGTAAACACACAACGCGGGTTTTTAAATGAAGGTTTTTATTATTAAAGGAAAAAAAAATCTAAAACTAAATAGCCCTGTGTGAAAAAGTGTTTGCCCCTAAACCCAGTAACTGCTTGGGCCACCCTTAGCAGCAACAGCTGCGATCAAGCGAGTCTGTTACAGCACTGTGGAGGGATTTTGGCCCACTCATCTTTGCAGAAATGTTATAATTCAGACACATTCGGTCAGCCGGCCACTCCTGGGAAGGTTCTCCATTGTTCCATGTTTTTGATTTGTAAATAATGGCCCTCACTGTGGCTGTAGTCCCAGAGCTTTAGAAATGGCTTTATAACCTTTTCCAGACTGATAGATCTCAATAATTTTCTTTCTCATTTGTTTTTAATTTCTTTGGATCTCAGCATGATGTCTAGCTTTTGAGGATCTTTTGGTCTACTTCAGTTTGTCAGGCAGGTCCTATGTAATTGATTTCTTGATTGCGAACAGATGTGGCAGTAATCAGGCCTGGGTGTGGCTAGAGAAATTGAACTCAGGTGTGATAAACCAGAGTTATGTTTTAACAGGAGGGACAAACACTTTTTCACACAGGGCTATGTAGTTTTGGATTTAGTTTTTCCTTAATAATAAAAACCATTAAAAACTGCTTGATGTGTTTACTTGTGTTATCTTATTAATATTTAACTAATATTTAAATGTGATGATCTGAAACATTAAAGTGTGACAAACATATATATATATATATATATATATATATAAAGAAATCAGTAAGGAGGCAACCACTTTTTCACACCATTGTGTGTATGTACATACAGGTGAAACTCGAAAAACTGGAATTTATTCAGCAAAAGTTCATTTATTTCAGTAATGCAACTTAAAATGTGAAACTAATATATGAGAGACTCATTACATGCGAAGCAAGATGGTTCAAGCTGTGATTTGTCATAATTGAGATGATTATGGTTTACAGCTCATGAAAACCCCAAATCCACAATCTCAGAAAATTAGAATATTGTGAAAAGGTTCAATATTCTAGGCTCAAAGTGTCCCACTCAATCAGCTAATTAAGCCATATCATCTGCAAAGGATTTCTGAGCCTTTAGATGGCCTCCAAGTATGGAGAGGCACACATTGCAAGATGCTTGAAGTCCAGTGTGAAGTGACTGATTTGGGGAGCCATGTCATCTGCTGGTGTTGGTTCACTGTGCTTCATTCGTCCAGGGTCAACGCAGCCGTCTACCAGGAGATTTTGGAGCACTTCATGCTTCCTTCCACAGACGAGCTTTATGGGGATGCTGACTTCATTCTCAAGCAGGACTTGGCACCTGCCCACACTGCCAAAAGCACCAAAACCTGGTTCAATGACCGTGGGATTACTGAGCTTGATTGGCCAGGAAACTCGCCTGACCTGAACCTTTATTACCAAGAGAAAGATGAGAGACATGAGACCGAACAATGCAGAAGAGCTGAAGGCTGCTATTGAAGCATCCTGGTCTTCCATAACACCTCAGCAGTGCCACAGGCTCGTAGCTTCCTTGCCAAGCTGCAATGAGGCAGTAATTGCTGCAAAAGGGGCCCAAACCAAGTACTGAGTACACATGCATACTTATACTGTTCAGAGGTCCGATAGGATTTCATAAAATCCTTGTTTTATTGATTGCATGTAATATTCTAATTTTCTGAGATTGTGGATTTGGGGTTTTCATGAGCTGTACGGCATAATCATCTCAATTATGACAAATCACGGCTTGAACTATCTTGCTTTGCATACAATGAGTCTATCTCATATTTAGTTTCACCTTTTAAGTTGCATTACTGAAATAAATGAACTTTTGCATAATATTCTAATTTTTCGAGTTTCACCTAAATGGTGCATCTTAAAAAGTTAGTATATAATGAAAAAGTACTTTTTCTCTTATAATTTAATTGAAAAAGTGGTAAAGTGAAATATTTCAAACCTGTTTGTTTGTACCAATTTTGATGATCAAAAATCAAGTTTCTCAAAATATTATAATATTTCCTAAGATCAGTCAAAAATAAGGATCTGCAATACAGAACCTCGGAAAAATTGTGTTGATTTATGCACTCAGTATTTGTTCAAGTTACGTTCCTAATGTTAATCCAAATCTACTGAGAGGAGTTTTGTAACTGAAAGAAAGTACTTATGAACCGCTACAAGTGGAAGAGTAGAATCACTATTAACTTCAGCACCTTTTTAGATTTTGTTGGTTTGTTTCTTTGATTAGATTATAAACACTCAGTGTGTTCCTCGTACTCTTGGTACAGAAGCCTTTGGCACGTGACTTTGCTCACTATCTCACTGTATTGTTAGTTGTCTGTCACAGCGCAGTATTGATTTTATAATAAATTACAGCCTGTATCTGAGGGTCTTGCTGAACTTGCTGAAGTCTCAGTTTCAGCCCTTAATCAGCTCGGATAAAAACTATATCTAACCAATAAATGTTTTTTAGTGTACAGTTAATGATGGATTGTTTAAAAATTAGGTTTTCAAGTAGAAAAATTTTAAAACTCATAAATACAGACATACAGTATGATTTATGGCAAAATTACAAATATTGTCACTGTCCTAATGCTTATGAACGGAACTGTAAATCACTCGATTATGTTTAATACAAACCTCAAAAAACAATATTGCTGCACATAAGCCTAAATCTTTATCTTTATGTTAGATCTGTGCTCTAAAAAAAGCTCTAATGGAACTGTGATGATCAGAGCACTCACTCAGGAGTGTGTGGAAACACGTCAGCGTCAGTGTTTTTACCTGATCAGATTTATAATGTACATATGATATTTACTCAATAATAATAAATAGTCTACATTCTACATGTGAAACACGTTTTTAAATTTTAAATATGAAATGTGTTATATAAGTAAATATTAAAATACAGTTGATTTAATTAGTACAATACAATTAATGTAATAGATATAATTATGTTAATATGTTAAAGGATAAAACCAGTACATGTTAGTCAAAGAGTGTTTATCATCCATCTTTCATCATGAGCACTTTCATGTTAGAGGTAGTTACCTTTCACCCATTCCAATCACTAGGGGCAGTATGATTAACACCTGAATATTCTGGAACGCCGACATGGATATAGCACTCAATGCTAAAACCCCCAACATTAACATCACTTTCTCATGACCATTAGCATATAGCATCATCCGCTATATTGGGATTACATGGTTACACCAAGGTGCGTCCTGGGAACTGAAGTCCGGAGGTAAATAAGTTCCAAAGACACACTAAGACAAAACCCACTGTCCAGGGGTGCAGGGTATTGGGACAGGATTTGGCATGGTGGCTGTGATTGAAATGGGCATGAACATGGGACTGAGACAGAAGCTTCAGATAGATAGAGCACTTTATTAATCCCAAATGGAAATCATGTCATTACAGCGGTCAGTACAGAGATTATACACCAATTAAGCAACAAGCAAAAATCACAATGAGAAATGCGTTAAGTAAAAAAAACAAACAGATACAAGCTACATTGTTTACAATTTAAATTGCATTAACGAGGTAAACATGGTGTGAAATAATATGAATATTCTGTTTCTATGTACACATGCATGATGATTGATAATGTTAACATACAAGTCTCAAAGACCCACAAACACAAAACACAAACACAAAACCCACAATCCATAGGCACAGAGTGCCCTCCAGGGTTAATCTCTGACATAACGTCTCCAAAAGGCGCTACTCCAGAGTGCCACCAGTGGTCCAGGACACCCCAAAATATTTCATAGTGTTTTGGCACGGGGACAGACCTTGGCACAGAGCTGGGGCTTGAAAGCCTCAAATCCGGGCAGCGCGGCAAACAGAATGTTCCTGAAACCGGGTGGTGTAGTGAGCGTGAAGTCCTCATTCATGGACGACAGAGCGAGTATGATTTCCCTAGATCCAGCTGGTGGACATCTCAGCACATCCTTGGATAGGTGGAGTGGATGCTGCACCTGCCTGAGGCAGGGCTGACCATAGCTCAGGGGTGCAGGGCTCTCCGGAGACAGAGTAGAACACTCTCAAGACACAGGACAAAGCTACCAGAGCTATCAGGACTGCTTTTAGCTAGAGAATGTAACTCTGGTTGGACTGAGTGCTTGAGGTCTGCCTGTCAAGCTCCCATAAAAATTCCACCCCGTGCTTTGCCAGGAGCGTGGTGCTGCATACGTCCATCTGTGTAGCGAGCTCCGTTACTCAGTTGCTGGATGGCATGCAGTCGCTGTTGGTGCTCCTCACTGTCGACTAGTGTGTTAGTAGTAATTGTACTATATAGTGCACTTTATGTATTCTACTTTAGACGTGTAGCCTCAGGCAGTTTGGTTCGGGGTTGTGTAGCATCATGGTCCTCTGGGAACGCAGTATCATGACACTGAGTGCTTTACCACCTGTATTTGTTTATAATGATGATACAAAACACTTGAACCTTGAACACTTGTGCAGAAACAAATACACACAACATAACTAAATGAGTGAATAGGGTTCACATTGAGTTCTCACATTGTGTCTAATGGAGCTGCAGAACACAAGAGTTTCTCACTGACATCCGTTATTTTGCTACACTTCTTCTCTGCCTCACTGAGCTCTACCTCCACATCATACACAGCATCTCGATAAAGTTCCAAATCCAATTTCAGGTTGGAGATATAATCATCTGGCTGAGCACTGGTTTCCATTCAATTCTATAACCAAAACCTGTGTGTTTAATTTATTTCTACATGTACAGTTTGAGTCAGAAGTTTACACGGGCTGCACTTCCAGGTCAAAGTACATTCAAAATGATCAGGACTATCATGAAATTGTGCTTGTGATGGATTCTGGAAAATGCTCAGTAGAATGAAAAAGTTCTATGAGCTGAGAAAGGAAAGATGTAAGATTTACACAATTCAGGAACATTTCATGAAGGCATTTCTCAACAACTGCAGATTCCAAGATTGGATTATTAGGAGGTTACTGGGTGGTTATTGGGAGGTTATTTGGACGTTGCTGGGAAGTTATTTTAAGTTTATTGGGATATTATTGAGAGAGAGTGAAGCTTACCCTTAGTGTCTCCGCAAGTAACAGCGGGGGTCACAGCGGAACATCCAACAGAGAATTAAATTTATTACACGTCACATTGCTGCTCTGAAGTTAATCCAACATCAAATTAGTTAGTATTAAAGTACTAAAGTTCATGTACACAGTTAAACTTTGACTCTCTGCTCTTCTTGTTTGTGATAAAGTACCTGATTAATATAGTAGGAGTTTGTATTTTAACAAATTATTTGATCATATTTTGAAATCTGAGATTTCAGTGAGACCCTACCAAGTGAAGAACTCCTCACTGGCAGCTGTCACTCTGAAAAGTGTCCTGTCTGTGGCTGGTCACATCTTGGATGAGTGTGTCAAGGACCGTTTGTGCGACCTGGCGCTTTTCCAGACTATTTTCCACTTCTTCCATCAGCCTGGGGAGGAATCCAGTTTCTATATCTTTTACCACTGGATCATAGAAGTATCCACGATCTCTCAGATTTGCAAAGACAGAGGGAAGCAGGTCAGCCAGATAATGTTGCGAGAACGTTCTAGCGGCAATTTTCTCTGCTGTTTCTCTTTCCTTCTCCAAGGTCAACCTTTGCTGCTCAATCCTGCGAGCCTTCTCCTCACTGCGCCGCCTCTCCTCCTCCTCCAGTCGTTGAACTTCGGCCAGTTCAGCATTACGCAGCTCCTGGAAAGCTCGCTGTTGAGCCCGTAATGCAGCGAGCTCTTCCTCCTCCAGTACTTCTAGTAAAGCCTGCTCCATGGTCTTTCCCACCAACACCTCTAGCACGGGCTGCACTTCCAGGTCAAAGTCGAACAGCTCTCCTAATTCTATCTGTGTTGATGCATCTTTGCCAGATTTGACAGGTATAAATAAAGGCGTGTCTGGCTTGTCTAGACATGTGTCTGTCTGGCATTGCACACTGGAGCCCTCGATATGATCTATCAGCTCCTCCAGGTACACCTCAGTCTGGACCTGTACATGCTTCCTGCCCTCCTGTGGAGGTGGACTTCTGCTCCGTAATTTGTCTCTTGCCCTCTTTCTCGCCATGGCTCGCCGCAGTGCCTCTTGTTGCCGTTCGATCTTGGCCTGGTCAGGTAGAGGTGGGAGCGGAGGGATGTTCTGTGCATAGGTGTTTCCTCTAATCACACGCCGATCATGCATGATGTTTCCATAGACAGGTCGACCATCATGTTCCCTCATGGAAGCGACATGTGGACACCTGTGGATTGTGTAGGAGCCCTTTGCAAGCCCTCGCTTAGACTGCAACATCGAAGCCATTCTAATATCAGATGTACACTGAAATAATACAACACTGAAACAGATTCCGAAAGGAAAATCTACAAAACGGAGAATCCTAGACTGTGAGTAATGTCTGCTCCTGTAAACGCACTGCTCTTCTATTCCCAGTTGTGTCTTCTATGATGTCACAATGGCACAGTCACCATAGTAACGGAACAGATGCATGCACATCAAAAAGTGTGTGTGTGTGTGTGTGTGTGTGTGTGTGTGTGTATATGTATGTATGCAACAACCATGAAGAAACATGTAGCTAGACAGATAGACATACAATGTATTTATGGCATCATCATTAAGTCAAAATTCCATTTTTCCATTGGCCCAACCGTGGCTCATTGGTGGGGCCAAAGATAGGATGGCTCAAGTTGCACTGCCATTGGCCCAATGTTGGGCCGACGTTGGAGCACTGATAAAAGGTTACCAAAACCTGCAGACGTTGGGCCAACAAAGTAGTGGTATCTGGGTAGTTACCGCTGAGTCTTCTAGTCCAAGTCTTTCATTCTTTTGTCATGTGACTCCTATAGACGATATGCAGTGCAATATATTCAAAAGAACTCGGACTAGAAGTCTCATGAGAAGAACCGTTCAATTCTGTTTCCTGTGTAATGCACTGCATAGCGTCTATGAGAGTCAAGTGACAAAAGAACAAATGACATGGACCAGAAGATAATGGGAGGTGAGCTGCTCATTCTGTTTATCATAATATGTCCTGCACTGTAGTATTTTCATTACTGGACCTATAGCCAAACTTTGTGTATGCAGATGTGTTGCGGGTCTGTTTATTGAAAATGTAATGTTTTATTTTATTTCTGATCAAAAGAACGATATTTACATTTACATTTACATTTAGGCATTTGGCAGACGCTCTTATCCAGAGCGACTTACAAAAAGTGCTTTAAAGTTTACATTACTGGATAGATACTTACACTGGGTTAACTAGGTCAATAACTAAGTGCGATTAGTCTAACACAAATGGGAAGAGGTTTTTTTTTTTTTTTTTGGGGGGGGGGGGGGGGCTTAGTCCTGTAAGTACTGGAGAAATAGATAAGTTTTGAGTCGCCGTTTAAAGATAGTCAAAGTCTCTGCTGTACGAACATCTAGAGGAAGTTCGTTCCACCACCTAGGTGCCAGAACAGAAAAGAGTTTGGATGAATGCCGCCCTCGATCCCTGAGAGATGGTGGGACGAGGCGAGCAGTGCTGGAGGATCGGAGGGAACGCGGCGCAGTGCGTGGTGTGATTAGAGCAGAGAGGTAAGTGGGTGCTGGGCCATTTTTAGCTTTGTAGGCAAGCATCAGTGTTTTGAATTTGATGCGGGCAGCTACAGGAAGCCAATGCAAGGAGCGGAGGAGTGGGGTGGTGTGGGAGAACTTGGGAAGGTTGAAAACGAGACGTGCTGCTGCATTCTGGATCAGTTGCAGAGGATGAGTTGTGGACAGAGGCAGGCCAGCCAGGAGTGAGTTGCAGTAGTCCAGTCTTGAAATAACAAGGGACTGAACAAGCACCTGAGTAGCCTGTGAAGAAAGAAATGGGCGGATTCTTCTGATATTGTAAAGAAGAAATCTACAAGAGCGAGTAAGGTTACCGATGTGAGGGGAAAATGACAGATGATTGTCCATGGTTACCCCAAGATTGCGGGCAGTGGCTGAAGGAGTGATTTGATTGTTGTCCAGGGATATCACAAGATCTTGACCTGGGGATGCGTCACCAGGAATGAACAACAGTTCGGTTTTACTCAGATTGAGTTTCAGCTGATGAGCTGCCATCCAGGATAAGATGTCTGCCAGACATGCTGAGATCCGCGTGGAAACCCGAGTGTCAGAGGGAGGAAAGGAGAAAACAAGTTGAGTGTCATCTGCATAACAATGGTATGAAAATCCATGCGATAATATGACCTTACCAAGAGACCGGGTATAGAGGGAGAACAGAAGAGGAACTAAATGACTCAAAAAAATATTTGTTCATGAACAAGATTCAAAGAACCGAGTCACTAAAATGATCCAAACGTCCCATCACTAGTGTACACACTTAATAAAAAACTGCAAGTTGGTCGTGTATGAAGAAAGCATTACAAGAGGTTCCTAGCTTGAACACTAGATGTCGCTGGAACCTAATAATGCCTCAGACTCCCCCAACATTACACAGACCGTCAGCCTGCTCTCAAGCAGTTTCACCATCACTGAGACTCACCTTTGGGATGTGCTGCAACTTTCCTCAAGCAGATTTTCATTCAGATTTGATTTTCACATTAATAGTAGATATTTTCATGTCTTTTTGTGCACCTTAGAGGCCACAAGTTCTGACCAGACCAAATATGTAGCGCGGCCACACGAAGGGGGCATTTTATACAGCGGGAGAATGATTAAGAGTTGATAAAGCTCACCTGCACACAGAAAATGAACTCGATATGGTTTAAAGTGTCCCATGACAGTGTTTTAGCGTAGGGTTTAAGCTCTCGCGATAATACGTGGCCAATGCGCGAGAGTGCCCGATGACGTGTTGAATCACGTGAGCCGGCTTAAATACGGAACCAGCAAAGGCTTCGGGGAGGAGAGATGAAGAGATACAGCGCTGTTTGTGAGAGAGAGAGAGAGAGAGTTTTGTTTGCCGCAGTCACTGGATTACTTTTCCCAAGTGGCTTAATCTGTTGTGGACTCATTCAATGCCCCTCTCGTTCCATTTTCTCGTGCTCCCGGATTGAACATCTTTACCGGTGAGACCGAGCCATCTCTCCCAGCCTACATCACACACACACAAACAATAAATACACGGACTTTGGACATTCATACATACACGAACACACTTTGTTTATATTTGTATATATATTTTGTATATATTGGTTTTGTGGTGCACCTGGTTTGTTTATTTGTTGGTTTTCTTCACTTAATACACTTTGGTTTGTTCAATGTTGTTCAATTAAATTCAATTCAATTTTATTTCTATAGCGCTTTTAACAATGGTCATTGTCTCAAAGCAGCTTCACAGAAATGAAAAGAAAATGAAAAGAAGACTTATGGAATGTATATATGTGTAAGAAAAATGTGTCTAGATAATGAGATTGTCCCTGATGAGCAAGCCAAGGGTGACGGCGACAGTGGCAAGGAAAAACTCTCTGAGATGGCAATAGGAAGAAACCTTGAGAGGAACCAGACTCAACAGGGAACCCATCCTCATCTGGGTGATAACGGATAACAGAAATTGTAGAACATCATGTGTGTTATGCAGCTGAAAGTTCGATGTAACAGAAGTTCTTTAAATTAACACAAAGTCCAGTTCAGCACAGGGATGAGTCAGCAGGTGCAGAGGGCAGATGGGGGTCTGGATCACTGGGAGCTCAGGAGCAGCATGTGTAGCTCCAAACCATCATGAAGAAGAATTCAGCTGGAGCAGGTCCTTCTCTGGATGCCTCAGGAACCTCGCAGGGTCGGCCTCTGTCTACTGAAGCTGGCACAATCTCCAGATGCCTCGGGATGGATGGAAAAATAAAGAGCAGGTGAAAAGAATTAGCGTGGTTGCCATTCAGGATAGATGTACTGGAGTATGAGGTAAAGAAACTAATTATGTGTATGCCAGATTAAAGAGATGCGTCTTGAGTCTACTTTTAAATTGGGAAACTGTGTCTGAGCCCCGAACACTGTCAGGAAGGCTATTCCAAAGCTTTGGAGCTAAATATGAAAATGTCCTACTTCCTTTTGTAGATTTTGTTATTCTGGGAACTACCAGTAGTCCGGAGTTTTCTGATCTTAAGGAGCGTGGTGGATTGTAACGTATCAGAAGACTGGTTAGGTATGTGGGAGCTAGACCGTTAAGAGCCTTGTATGTTAGTAATGCTATTTTGTAATTAATTCTAAACTGAACAGGTAGCCAGTGCAGGGATGATAATATTGGGGTTATATGATCATATTTTCTGGATCTAGTGAGAACCCTGGCGGCTGCATTTTGGACTAACTGTAGCTTGTTAATTGAGGATGCAGGACAGCCAACCAGTAATGCATTACAGTCGTCCAGTCTGGAGGTCATGAATGCATGAACCAGCTTTTCTGCATCAGATACAGATAAAATGTTCCTAAGCTTGGCAATATTTCTAAGGTGGAAAAAGGCTGTTTTTGTGATGTTGGAGATATGATAAGTTACTGTCTAATATTACACCCAGGTCTTTCACTGTCGAGCTGGTGGTAACAGTACATCCTTCTAAACGCAGGCTGAATTGTGAGAGCTGGTGTGTACTGGTTTTTGGGCCAATAAGTAATATCTCTGTCTTATCTGAATTTAATAAAAGAAAATTAATCGGTCATCCAATCTTTTATATCTTGAATACACTCAGTTAGTCTAGACAATTTGGGTATTTCGTCTGGTTTTGTGGAAATGTATAACTGGGTATCATCAGCATAACAATGGAAACTTATCCCATGTCTTCTAATGATGTTACCCAAGGGAAGCATGTATATTGAGAACAGCAGAGGTCCTAAAACTGACCCTTGTGGCACCCCATATTTCACTGGCATTACACCAGACTGTTCTCCATTCAGATCTACAAAATGGAATCGATCAGACAGGTAGGATCTAAACCATTTTAACACCTGTCCCTGAATTCCAATGTGATTTTGTAGGGTTAGGGTTAGGGTTAGTACCTAGGGTTAGTGTATAAGTTAGTGTATAAGTATAGTGTATAGTGTATAAGTGTGTACACTTGTTGTACAAGTGTACACACTTATACAGTGGACCCGCACAGGCTTTCATGCACCACTCATCCAGGCTCCTTTCAAACAAACGAACCTCTCATACCCACACGCTCCTTTGAGCGCCACACGCACTCGCACATCGAATAGAGAACCATACACGCACCCACGCTCCTATGAGCGAATCACGCGCTCTCGCACATCAAATAGAGAACCATACATACAGTTTTCCAGTGGAACCTTGGATTACGAGCATAATTCGTTCCGGAAGTGGGCTCGTATTCCAAAACACTCTTAAACCAAATCATCATTTCCCATAAGAAATAATGAAAACTCAAATTATTCGTTCCACAGCCCCCAAAAATAAATACATAAAAATAATTAATACAATCTATAAAATGAAAATAAAACAAATTAATCTGCACTTTACCTTTAAAAAAAGTACAAATAAATCCTGACAGATAAGTGTTTCCATTGGTGCGCACACGCGCCATGTGTGTGTGTGTGGAATTAGCCCCTTCCCTCGCCTCGTTTTACAAAGTAACATTCCTCCTCCCTCTCCCCACCTCGCTTTTTCACAACAGTTTCACAACAAACACACGCACGCACACACACACACAACGGAAACACCGTTTTAACAGGAAAAAAATAAATCTCTCTGAGACTGACATGAGCGTATATTAACAGACACACTTTTTAAGTTTTACAACAAGCGCATAAACACAGCGGAAACACCAGTTTAACGGAAAAAAAGCGAGACTGGCACGAGCGCTGTCATGGGTCTAGCTGGTGGTGCTGGCTAGACCCGGCTGATGTTGCTGCCGTGGGCATATGGGTAGGCATGAAGGCACAGGGGTTGTTGAAACAGAAAGAGTCTTTATTTAAACAGAACTCAAACAGACACAAACAAAGGAACCAAAACAACAAACGTAAACTAAAACTAGGGCTCAGGAAAAACACAGGGAACGGCGCGCTAACACAGGGACAAGAACTGACATGGGAACCAGGAGCTGACATGGGAACTAGGAACTGACACAGGGAACCAGGAGCTGACACAGGGAACCGACAGAGAGAACTGGGGATGAGGAAACATGGAGCTGAAGCTAACTAAGACACATAGGGGAACTAGAGATGAGACAGGGCTAGACAGGAGAGACAGGGCTAGACAGGAGACTAGAGACAGGAGACTAGAGACAAGACATGAGACGGAACACAGACTAGAGACAGGGGACTAGAGACAGGGGACTAGAGACAGGGGACTAGACTGGCTGGGTTAGTGGTTAGTGAGGTTAGTAGCTACATGGAATGCTGGGGACACTGGATGCTGACCTAACCAGGTTAGTATCTAAAGGAGTTAGTGGCTAACCGGGTTAGTACTGACCTAATAGTGGGGAACTGAACACAAAAGGCTAAGCACACATGAGGCTATTCCAAACTAGCGGCTAACCTACTAGCGACCAGAACCACTAGCAGTCAATCCCACTAGAGGTTAGCCTACTGGAGGCTAACCCTACTAGGGGATAACCCTACTAGCAATCAAGGCCTACTAGCGGCTAACCCTGCTAGCAATCAAGGCCTACTAGCGGCTAACCCTGCTAGCGGCTAGACCCTCATGTGGCTACACAAAACTTAAACAGACAAAGAACTAGGCCAGAAGACAGAACAGTACTTACACAGGAGGAGACACAGCCTAGCTAAACATGAAACAGGACAGCTCCATGAATCCAGTAACACAAGTAACATAAGGAAAACACAACTAGAGCCCTCTTTAAACAAAGGTAAAACAATATAACTAAAATATAAACTCAAAGAAACAATCAAAAAGGAATGCCCACATGACGGTAATACAGACAACAAAACATACCAACAAATAATGCTCGACCCAGTTTCCCAGAACAAACTGCTATTTATAGAAGCTTTAATGAGGCACCTCAGTCCAGGTGAGCACTCATCACCTGACTGAGGTGCCTTCTGGGAAACTGAGTCAACCAACAAGAACTACACAAGACAGACAGACATGAACAGTGACCTCTAGTGGAGGTTCCTAACAAGCGCATACTAAAGGACATACTAAAGTTTCACAACAAACGGACACACACACAAACACGGAAACACCGTTTTAACAGGAAAAAAAATTAAATCTCTCTGACCAGGCGTGAGCGCATACTAAGGGAATCACTGCTGTAAAGTAAAAAAAACAAAACAAATGAACCAGCACCTTACCTTTGAAAAGAATCGCGACAGAGCAGAGTTTCTGTGTCTTTGTGAAGTCGGGAGGGGTGAAAAGGGAAGAGAGAGTCTGTGCGTGTGTGTGTGTTTCAGTGTCAAATTGTGCACGCACGAGCAGAGTTTCTGTGTTTGCGAAGGGGGAGGGTGGGAGGGGGAGGGGGGGGAAGGTGAGAGAGTGACGCTCGGTGTCAAAATAAGAGTCGCATGTGTGAAGCATGATACTCGGCGCACGTAACCTAATACTTGCTCGGTTTCCGAATAAAAAATTATTTAAAATCTTTGCTCGATTTGCGGAACACTCGTAAACCACGTTACTCGCAATCCAAGGTTCCACTGTACTTGCGTACAAGGCTCTAAACAGTCTAGCTCACACATACCTAACCAGTCTTCTGATACGTTACAATCCACCACGCTCCTTAAGATCAGAAAACTCCGGACTACTGGTAGTTTCCAGAACATCAAAATCTACAAAAGGAGGTAGGGCATTTTCATATTTAGCCCCAAAACTTTGGAATAGCCTTCCTGACAGTGTTCGGGGCTTAGACACAGTTTCCCAATTTAAAAGTAGACTCAAGACGCATCTCTTTTATCTGGCATACACATAATTAATTTCTTTACCTCATACTCCAGTACATCTATCTTGAATGGCAACCACGCTAATTCTTTTCACCTGCTCTTTATTTTTCTACCCATCCCGAGGCATCTGGAGATTGTGCCAGCTTCAGTAGAAAGAGGCCGACCCTGCGAGGTTCCTGAGGCATCCAGAGAAGGACCTGCTCCAGTTGGATTCTGCTTCATGTTGGTTTGGATCTACACATGCACCTCCTGAGCTCCCAGTGATCCAGACCCCATCTGCCCTCTGCACCTGCTGACTTATCCCTGTGCTGAACTGGACTTCATGTTAATTTAAAGAACTTCTGTTATATCGAACTTTCAGCTGCATAACACACATGATGTTATACGATTTCTGTTATCTGTTATCACCCAGATGAGGATGGGTTCCCTGTTGAGTCTGGTTCCTCTCAAGGTTTCTTCCTATTGCCATCTCAGGGAGTTTTTCCTTGCCACTGTCGCCGTCACCCTTGGCTTGCTCATCAGGGACAATTTCATTATCTAGACACATTTTTCTTACACATATATACATTTCCACGAGCATACGAGCACATCACCCCTATCTTATCTACACTGCATTGGCTCCCTGTGAAATTTCGCATCGATTTTAAGATACTACTTTTGACATTTAAAGCACTAAATGGTCTCGCGCCACAGTATTTGAGTGAACTGTTAGTGTCTTACGATCCGCCACGCCTACTTCGATCATAGAATGCAGGCTGCCTGTCAGTACCACGTATTATTAAAACTACAGCAGGGGGCAGAGCTTTTTCTTACAAAGCCCCAAAGTTATGGAATAGTCTTCCTAGTAATGTTCGGGACTCAGACACAGTCTCAGTGTTTAAGTCTAGGCTAAAAACCCATTTATTTAGCCAAGCATTTTTGTAAATAGATTAACCTTAGGTAAAGGAGCAGATCTGGGGGACTCATGGACGTAGAGTATTCTGGTGAACTGGTATGTTTAGATGCTGTCCTCCCCACTCTCATTGTTCACTCAGGTTTGTTGACGGTGAGGTGATTGGTTGCTTTACATCTCAGGGAGCCCTCAAGTCTGTGTTTCCTTCTGGCTCTCCCTTTTAGTTATGCTGTTATAGTTAGTCCTGCCGGAGTCTCTGCTTGCACTTTGCACTAAATATACATTCACCTTATACATGTTGACTGCGACCAGACCTAACTGCCATCTCTCCTTATTTTCTGTTCTCTCCTTTTCTGCTCTCTCCTCTCTCTCTCTCCCTCTCTTCTTTCCCTCTCTCTGTCTCTCTGTCGAGCTATACATGTTTCGCTCCTGAGTTGCCAGTGATCCAGACCCCTCTGCCCTCTGGACCCGTCTAACCCATCCTGGAGCCCTGCTTCTGGTTGGAGATCTCGTCGCATGGATGCCCCGTGTGGTCTGCCTGGATTCGTGTGGTGGCTGGGGATGGTTTCCATGAAGACTGTCCTGTCATCGATTGATGCTCTGGGGACCTGTGACTTCAGTTGTTCGATAACTCAGGACCGGAATCCCCTACAGTCTACCTGAGCCTCCGGGAACAAACTGGACTCCTTTTAATTTAAATTTTAACACATCTCCTGTTATACTGAACTTCCAGTCTTACACATTATTATGCTGAGCAATCCCTGCTATCCGTTATCACCCAGATGAGGATGGGTTCCCTGTTGAGTCTGGTTCCTCTCAAGGTTTCTTCCTATTACCATCTCAGGGAGTTTTTCCTTGCCACCGTCGCCCTCGGCTTGCTCATCAGGGACAATCTTATCATTTTGATTCATACACATTGCATAAAAACTTACTTCTTTTTATTGTGTAAAGCTGCTTTGCGACAATGTCAATTGTTAAAAGCGCCATATAAATAAAATTGACTTGACTTGATTTCCATAAGTCTTCTTTTCATTTTCTTTTCATTTCTGTGAAGCTGCTTTGAGACAATGACCATTGTTAAAAGTGCTATAGAAATAAAATTGAATTGAAGTGAATTGAATCTATAGATATATGGATATGTGTGTGTGCAGTATTCACTGAGTTTCAGTTCATTTTAGTGACACGTTTCAAAACATTTTTTGAGGCGACTGAGACGGCAGAAAGCGCACCCTGTTTATTTTCTTTATTTTACAAAAGCACAATGTTTTATTGATATGCGAGTGTACCTTAACAAATAAAGACCCTTTACAGATTCAAATGATGTATTACACTTATGTGTATGATTAAAAATGATGGAGCATTTTAAGTTATTTTGACGGTTACCATAAAAAATGCAAGTGGTCCCACCGCTGGAACAGCTGACCCCATGATACTGATGCGGGTATGCTGGTCTCCTTACTGATGCTGGTGCCCAGCATATCAGCACCAAAACACAACATATGCTGGTATAATTGCTGGTCAAATTGGTGACGAGCTATGATGGTCTATGCTGTTTTATTTTTCAGTTTGAAGTGATTTTTTTTTTAAAGTGCATTTACACACGTGGACAAAATTGTTGGTACCCTTCGGTCAATGAAAGAAAAACTCACAATGGTCACAGAAATAACTTTAATCTGACAAAGTCATAATAAATAAGAATTCTATGATTAACCAATGAAAGTCAGACATTGCTTTTCAACCATGCTTCAACCTAATTATTAAAAAAAATGAACTCATGGAACAGGCCTGGACAAAAATGATGGTACCCCTAACTTAATAGTTTGTTGCACAACCTTTTGAGGCAATCACTGCAATCAAACGATTCCTGTAACTGTCAATGAGACTTCTGTACCTCTCAGCGGGTATTTTGGCCCACTCCTCATGAGCAAGCTGCTCCAGTTGTTTCCGGTTTGAAGGGTGCCTTTTCCAGACAGCATGTTTCAGCTCCTTCCAAAGATGCTCAGTAGGATTGAGGTCAGGGCTCATAGAAGGCCACTTTAGAATAGTCCAATGTTTTCCTCTTAGCCATTCTTGGGTGTTTTTAGCTCTGTGTTTTGGGTCATTGTCCTGTTGCAAGACCCATGACCTGCGACTGAGACCCAGCTTTCTGACACTGGCCAGCACATTTCTCTCTAGAATCCCTTGATAATCTTGAGATTTCATTGTACCCTGCACAGATTCAAGACACCCTGTGCCAGATGCAGCAAAGCAGCCCCAGAACATAACAGAGCCTCCTCCATGTTTCACAGTAGGGACAGTGTTCTTTTCTTGATATGCTTCATTTTTCCGTCTGTGAACATAGACCTGATGTGCCTTGGCAAAAAGTTAGATTTTTGTCTCATCTGTCCATAGGACATTCTCCCAGAAGCTTTGTGGCTTGTCAACATGTAGTTTGGCATATTCCAGTCTGGATTTTTTATGATTTGTTTTCAACAATGGTGTCCTCCTTGGTCGTCTCCTATGTAGTCCACTTTGGCTCAAACGACGACGGATGGTGCGATCCGAAACTGATGTTCTTTGAGCATGAAGTTCACCTTGGATGTCTTTAGTCAAGTCAAGTCAATTTATTTATATAGCGCTTTTAACAATTGACATTGTCGCAAAGCAGCTTTACACAATAAAAAGAAGTAAGTTTTTATGCAATGTATATGAATCAAAATGACAAGATTGTCCCCGATGAGCAAGCCGAGGGCGACGGTGGCAAGGAAAAACTCCCTGAGATGGTAATAGGAAGAAACCTTGAGAGGAACCAGACTCAACAGGGAACCCATCCTCATCTGGGTGATAACGAATAGCAGGAATTGCTCAGCATAATAATGTGTAAGACTGGAAGTTCAGTATAACAGGAGATGTTTTAAAATTTAAATGAGTCCAGTTTGTTCCCGGAGGCTCAGGTAGACTGTAGGGGATTCCGGTCCTGAGTTATCGAACAACTGAAGTCACAGGTCCCCAGAGCATCACTCGATGACAGGACAGTCTTCATGGAAACCATCCCCAGCCACCATACGAATCCAGGCAGACCACACGGGGCATCCATGCGACGAGATCTCCAACCAGAAGCAGGACTACAGGATGGGTTAGACGGCTCCAGAGGGCAGAGGGGTCTGGATCACTGGCAACTCAGGAGCGAAACATGTATAGCTCGACAGAGAGACAGAGAGAGGGAAAGAAGAGGGGGAGAGAGAGAGAGGAGAGAGCAGAAAAGGAGAGAACAGAAAATAAGGAGAGATGGCAGTTAGGTATGGTCACAGTCAACATGTATAGGTGAATGTATATTTAGTGCAAAGTGCAAGCAGGGACTCCGGCAGGACTAACTATAACAGCATAACTAAAAGGGAGAGCCAGAAGGAAACACAAACATGAGGGCTCCCTGAGATGTAAAGCAACCAATCACCTCACCGTCAACAAACCTGAGTGAACAATGAGAGTTGGGAGGACAGCATCTAAACATACCAGTTCACCAGAATACTCTACGTCTATGAGTCCCCCAGATCTGCTCCTTTACCTAAGGTTAATCTATTTACAAAAATGCTTGGCTAAATAAATAGGTTTTTAGCCTAGACTTAAACACTGAGACTGTGTCTGAGTCCCGAACATTAATAGGAAGACTATTCCATAACTTTGGGGCTTTGTAAGAAAAAGCTCTACCCCCTGCTGTAGTTTTAATAATACGTGGTACTGACAGGCAGCCTGCATTCTTTGATCGAAGTAGGCGTGGCGGATCGTAAGACACTAACAGTTCACTCAAATACTGTGGCGCGAGACCATTTAGTGCTTTAAATGTCAAAAGTAGTATCTTAAAATCGATGCAAAATTTCACAGGGAGCCAATGCAGTGTAGATAAGATAGGGGTGATGTGCTCGTATTTTCTGGTTTTAGTGAGGACTCTCGCTGCTGCATTCTGTACTAACTGAAGCTTGTTTATACACCTAATTGAACAACCAGACAGTAAGGCGTTACAATAGTCCAACCTAGACGTGATAAAAGCATGAACTAGTTTTTCTGCATCATTTAGTGACAATATGTTTCTTATCTTGGCAATATTTCTAAGGTGAAAGAAAGCTATCCTGGTGATATTATCTACATGAGCTTCAAACGAAAGGCTGGAATCTATAATCACACCGAGGTCTTTTACTGTTGCACTTGATGGAACAGAAAGGCCATCTAAAGTTACAGTGTGATCAGAAAGCTTACTTCTAGCTACTTGTGGTCCTATGACCAGAACTTCTGTCTTATCAGGATTAAGCAGAAGAAAATTAATTAACATCCAATCTCGTATATCCTGCACACACTGCTCGATTTTAGCAAACTGGTTTTTCTCATCTGGTTTTGCTGAGACATATAATTGTGTGTCATCAGCATAACAATGAAAACTAATACCATGTTTACGAATTATGTTGCCCAGAGGAAGCATGTAAAGGGAAAAAAGCAGTGGGCCTAAAACTGAGCCCTGTGGAACACCAAACTCCACTTGAGAACATGAGGAATGGTCACCATCTAAATCTACAAACTGATAACGATCAGTCAAATAGGATCTGAGCCACAAGAGGGCAGTTCCCTTAATTCCTACTACCTTTTCTAATCTGTGAAGGAGAATACTATGATCAATGGTGTCAAAAGCTGCACTGAGGTCCAGTAACACAAGTATAGTGACGCAACCCTGATCAGAGGCCCATAGGAGGTCGTTTACTACTTTAACAAGTGCTGTCTCTGTGCTGTGATGAGGCCTAAATCCTGACTGATACAGTTCATTTATGCTATTTCTGTGTAGATGTGAACATAGCTGCTGTGATACTACCTTTTCCAAAATCTTGGAGATAAAGGGAAGGTTTGATATCGGCCTGTAATTAGAAAGCAGACAGGGGTCAAGGTCAGGTTTCTTGATTAGCGGTTTAATAACGGCTAATTTAAAGGATTTGGGGACATACCCACTACTGAGTGAACAGTTAATTACTTTCAACAGGGGTTCTATTATTGCTGGTACTATCTGTTTGAGAAAATGTGTCGGTATAGGATCTAATATACAGGTTGACGATTTTGAAGAAGAGATGAGTGAAATTAGTTCCCTCGCTTCAAGGGGAGTAAAGTGTTCTAAGTTCTGATGTGATGTGGTTAGATCATCTGAATTATTTTAATTGTCTGTTTTCAAAGCCTGAATTTTTTGCCTAATATTTATGATTTTATTATTGAAAAAGTTCATGAAATCCTCACTACTGCATGATGTTGTTGTGGAGATTTCTGCAGTGGTCTTGTTTTTAGTTAAGTTAGCTACGGTATTAAATAAAAATCTCGGGTTGTTTTTGTTATTTTCTATAAGAGTGGAGAGATACGTTGATCTAGCATCACTGAGAGCTTTTTTATAGTTCAGGATGCTCTCCTTCCAAGCAGACCAGCTTTAGAAGTCTTTCTGGGCTCATTTGTTACCATTCGGATTATCCGTCTCTTTGATTTGTCATCAGTTTTCCTCCTGCGGCCACGTCCAGGGAGGTTGGCTTCAGTCCCATGGATCTTAAATTTCTGAATAATATGTGCAACTGTAGTCACAGGAACATCTAGCTGCTTGGAAATGGTCTTATAGCCTTTACCTTTAACATGCTTGTCTATAATTTTCTTTCGAATCTCCTGAGACAACTCTTTCCTTCGCTTTCTCTGGTCCATGTTGAGTGTGATACACACCATGTCACCAAACAACACAGTGACTACCTGGAGTCCTATATATAGGCCCCCTGACTGATTACAAGATTGTAGACACCTGTGATGCTAATTAGTGGACACACCTTGAATTAACATGTCCCTTTGGTCACATTATTTTCAGTATTTTCTAGGGGTACCATCATTTTTGTCCAGGCCTGTTCCAAGAGTTTATTTTTTAAATAATTCTGTTGAAGCATGGTTGAAAAGCAATGTCTGACTTTCATTGGTTAACATTCATAGAATTTTTATTTATTATTACTTTTGTCAGATTAAAGTTATTTCTGTGACCATTATGAGTTTTTCTTTCATTGACCGAAGGGTGCCAACAATTTTGTCCACGTGTGTATAAAAGGTTTGTGTTGTATTTTTTGACAACCCAGCAGATTTAATAAATGTAAAATAATGTATTTACATGTTTTTGGTAAATAGATTATTGTATGTAAATGCATTTAAAGATAACACTACATGGTCCTTGTATTTACATCTATTTTCAGTACTAGCTATTAAAATACAAGATAATGAGCTAAAATGGTAACCAATTTTAACTACTAAAACCTTGATGGTGGCCCAGCATATAAATGATTCTGGCCTATGCTGGATTTTTCATCAGGCATGCTGGTCTTCCAGAAGTTATGCTGGTTCACTAGCTAAACCAGCACCAGACCAGCATGAAGCAATATTAACCAGCACAGACCAGCATATAAATCTAGCCTATATTTTTTTTAGCAGACATGCTAGTCTTCCATAAGGCTTCCAACCAGCATCAGACCAGCACTTTTTTCAGCAGGGCAGCATGACCAGTTTGGCAGTGGGTCAGTAATGGTGTGGGGTGGCATTCCTTTGGAGGGCCGCACAGCCCTCCATGTGCTCGCCAGAGGTAGCCTGACTGCCATTAGGTACGAGATGAGATCCTCAGACCCCTTGTGAGACCATATGCCGGTGCGGTTAGCCTTGTGTTCCTCCTAATGCAAGACAATGCTAGACCTCATGTGGCTGGAGTGTGTCATCAGTTCCTGCAAGACAAAGGCATTGATGCTATGGCCCACCCTTTCCCCAGACCTGAATTCAATTGAGCGCATCTGGGACATCATATGTAACTCCCTCAGGAGACCATCCGCCGCCTCATCAGGAGCATGCCCAGGTATTGTAGGGAGGTCATACAGGCACATGCAGGCCACACACACTACTGAGCCTCATTTTGACTTGTTTTAAGGACATTACATCAAAGTTGAATCAGCCTGTAGTGTGTTTTTCCACTTCACTTTTGAGTGTGGCTCCAAATCCAGACTTCCATGGGTTAATAAATTTGATTTCCATTGATCATTTTTTGTGTGGATTTGTTGTCAGCACATTCAACTATGAAAATAACAAAGTATTTAATAAGAATATTTCATTCATTCAGATCTAGGATGTTTTATTTTAGTGTTCCCTTTATTTTTTTGAGCAGTGTATATACAGTCGTGGCCAAAAGTTTTGAGAATTTGAGAATTTTGAGAAAAGGTGAGCGCTACCATCAGTCCTGTGTCATGCCAACAGTAAAGCATCCTAAGACCATTCATGTGTGGGGTTGCTTCTCATCCAAGGGAGTGGGCTCACTAACAATTTTGCCTAAAAACACAGCCATGAATAAAGAATGGTACCAAAACACCCTCCAACAGCAACTTCTTCCAACAATGTAACAACAGTTTGGTAAAGAACAATGCATTTTCCAGCACGATGGAGCACCGTGCCATAAGGCAACAGTGAGAACTAAGTGGCTCGGGGACCAAAACGTTGAAATTTTGGGTCCATGGCCTGGAAACTCCCCAGATCTTAATCCCATTGAGAACTTGTGGTCAATCTTCAAGAGGCGGGTGGACAAACAAAAACCCACTAATTCTGACAAACTCCAAGAAGTGATTATGAATGAATGGGTTGCTATCAGTCAGGATTTGGCCCAGAAGTTGATTGAGAGCAGCCCAGTCGAATTGCAGAGGTCCTGAAAAAGAAGCGCCAACACTGCAAATACTGACTCTTTGCATAAATGTCATGTGATTGTCGATAAAAGCCTTTGAAACGTATGAAGTGCTTGTAATTAAATTTCAGTACATCACAGAAACAACTGAAACAAAGATCTAAAAGCAGTTTAGCAGCAAACTTTGTGAAAACTAATATTTGTGTCATTCTTAAAACTTTTGGCCATGACTATATATATATAGTGCTGTGTAGGACACACACACACACACCTCTGCACGAGCTCACACACATACAAACACATAATAAAAGATGCTTTAGAGAAGAACCATTGGCTCAGTGTGAGTCAAAACAAGGAGCACATGCGTGCCACATGATACTTGACAAACATAAATCAAGACTCGCTCGTTTATCAAGACAAAATTTATAAAAAACCAACAAAAAAACAAATACTAATAATATTTACAAAAATGGCTGATGTGTAAAGTGAGTGGAATGACTGTTCAAAGTCCAGGTTATTTTGTGAATGGTGTGGAGTGTGTGGTGGGAGCTGAATTGGCCTCACCGGAAGTGATGGTAATAATCCAGGAGAATGATTTTGGAGCTGGAGTGAAGTGGTGAAGCAGACCAGTGGGTGTTAATCCAAATGAAAGGGATATTCGTCTTCATAATAGTCTTCAATCTCTGAAATAATGTCCATAAAAACAGCAAGCTGTAAGTCCTAACACTCTCTCCCCTGAGCTTCTCCCCGGGTGTCCTTTTAACAGGATCCCATGACCCTCTTACTGTACGTCATCGGGCTGACCTCGCAATGCGGCTGTGCACTCGCGAGACTTTATCCCGGAACCAAAACACACAGTCGTTGGGATAAAGTAAAACCTATCAGGTAGAATTCATAAGACACAGCGGTTTTCTTTTCGTTAACCTGCTTCCTACAGCCTATATAAAAAAAAAAAACATTATGTGGCTGCGCTACAAAGTAAATTATTAAATCTTACTCAAATAAATGTAACAAAATAAATGTAACTCGTTACTATCCATCTCTGCTCACAGGTTAGTACTGAGACACAATACAACACTTTTACTGTTAGATGAAAATTTTATTACATGAACATGTAATATATACATTATAATATATATTATTCAAATTCAAATTTTATTTGTCACATACACAGTCATACACAGTACGATATGCAGTGAAATGCTTATACGACCGCCCCGTGATCTTAAAATTTTTTATTTACAAGAAAATAAGGAAATAAAGATTATAACAATCCTAGAGGCTCCCTGCAGATCCTGACAGCTGTGTGCTACTATAACCTGCGAATGGAGTTCGGTCAACTCACTCCTCACGCTGCTCCATTGTTTTAGCCGACCACAGGCATCATGTCATTCTGGCATCATGTCATTCGGGCAGTGGGTGCTGGACCTGGAGATTAACGTACAGATGTTGGTGAGATACTTGAGGGTTTGGAGTTCTCCAAAACCTGCGCACATGGATGTGATGCTTTTTGGACTCATTCATGCATTTAACCTGCACTACCCTGTGGAACTGGTGAACATTTGAAGCGTTTCAGAAAATCCTGCTGGAACATGAGAGTACCAAACTGTCACCTAAAGTCCAAGCACTGAACATTAAGATGCTTCTATGATTAATTAACAGAAATTTCCTTTTTTCAATGCAAGTGGGTTGACTTGTTCTGCGCTTTGTATTATTTAAGTTAACTTTTAAACTTTAATGCTTGAAAGTTGAATTTAGTTATTGGTCATTTAACTATTTAATATTTGCTGTGGAATGTTCATTCTATACCAAAATCTCACAATTAAACATGCATAGAAAAGTGTAAGAGCAAAGACACCACTCAGGCTTATGACTCTGAATGTTATTGTAATGTAAGCAGTGCTGTGAGCAGGTTTACCTGTTTTATCTGTCTACCTTCAATTCCGCATTTTTTATTGAGGAACTGCTTACTTATCTCTAGCACTGGCTAGTATGTTTTGCTATTTTTTTTGGTTGTTATTCTTAAAATATGCCTCGAAGCCCGAAATGTATGAAATAAATAAAATATGAAACACGGTGGTCTGTTGTTTTTGTATTACATCTTGTATATTGGGATTTGGGAGGAATCAAAAAATATATGAATGTTAATAAATTAATATATATATTTTTGAATAAATTATTAACAGTTATCTTAATGCATTTGAAATAAGTTGGGTTTATGATGTAATAATACATAATTCTCTTCATTCTGAATTTAAAACAAATTGGATTTATTGGTCCGATATACATAAATCTCATTCTTGCTCATTTCATTTACATATAACTTGCAAATAAAACTCGCATAAAGTTTATTAGTTTGGTTATGCTAGAAATATGTAATCCAAATGGATGGAAATTTTATATGCAATCAAAATGCATAAATCTTAATTGTTAAGTATGTTTTGGAGTTTGGGGGACTCATGGACGTAGAGTATTCTGGTGAACTGGTATGTTTAGATGCTGTCCTCCCCACTCTCATTGATCACTCAGGTTTGTTGACGGTGAGGTGATTGGTCGCTTTACATCTAAGTTCCCCCTCATGTCTGTGTTTCCTTCTGGCTCCTCCCTTTTAGTTATGATGTCATAGTTAGTCCTTCCGGAGTCCCCGATTGCGCTCTACACTAAATATACATTCACTTTATACCTTATGTGACTGTGATCAGACATAACTGTTATCTCTCCTCTTCTGCTCTCCCCTCTCCTGTTCTCTCTCCCCCTCTCTCTCTTTCCCTCTCTCTGTCGAGCTACACATATCTCTCCTAAGCTGCCATTGATCCAGACTCCCTCTGCCCTCTGGACCTGTCTGACTCGTCCTGTTGCCCCGCTTCTGGTTGGAGATCTCGTCACATGGATGTATCCGGTGACTGGGGATGGTTTCACTCTACTATGAAGACGGTCCTGGCCTCGGCTGATGTTGACAGCTGTTTCTCTGAGGACTTGGCTACAGTCGCTCGATAGTTCAGGACTGGAATTTCCTACAAGTCTACCTGAGCCTCCAATAACCAACTGGACTCCATATTAACATCCTTTAACATCTATTAACAACTGTTATACTGAACTGCCTGCCACCCAACACACAGTATGAATGCAGATCAATTCCTGCTATCCGTTATCTGAGTTTTTTGATTCATACACATTCACATTTCATACAAACTTAAATAATTCTTTTGATTGTGTAAAGCTGCTTTGCGACGATGACAATTGTTAAAAGCGCTATACAAATAAAATTGAATCGAATTTTTTCGCTCCTGTTACAGCATCTGTGTCACGCTACATAAAAGCTGATGATGATGTTGCGCGCCTTTATATTCAGTGCTGCCTTTTGTTAAATTGGAATGAACAGCAGTGACATGCCTGTGATGGAACTTCCTGTGCGAACACTCAAAGCCAGAAACCACACACACGCCTGATGTGCGTGCAGCGGCTCCAGTTACTATGGCGACTGCGTCAGCTTGTCATTGTGACATCAACGGTGACACAACTTTAAAAAAAGCTGACCTGGTATAAGTTTATGAACTCTCTATTTTAAAAGCGTGATATGGCGAAAAACAGGGTGCCGGGGTACAGGGGTTGCCATAAGAGAAGAGAGGGTGAGTCGAGGAGCTGTGTGCGTTTCAGGTGCAGCCTGACCAACACCATCCTGGATGTTCTTCGCCAGAGACCAGGCTGGGTCGAGGTCAGGGAGGACGGAGAATGGGATTTCAACTGGTGTGATGTGGGGTGTCTCAGAGAGAACTTTGACAACACTTACATGGAGGAGCATGTTCGAATTTCTCACTTCCGCAACCACTATGAGCTGACACGCAAGAACCTGATGGTGAAGAACTTAAAGCGATACAGAAAAAAACTGGAGCGTGAAGTGGGTCACCTGGAGGCATCGAAATGTGATTTCTTCCCACGGACGTTTGAGCTGCCCAGTGAGTACCACCTGTTTGTCGAGGAGTTTAAGAGAAGTCCAGGCAACATCTGGATTATGAAGCCTGTGGCCCGATCTCAAGGGAAGGGAATTTTTCTTTTTCGGAAACTAAAGGATATTATGGAATGGAAAAAGGACAGAATGCGCTCTGAGGAACAGAGAGATGAAGCTCAGGTCGAGAGCCATGTTGCCCAGCGTTACATTGAGAACCCCTATCTCATAAATGGCAGAAAATTTGACCTGAGAGTCTATGTGCTTGTAACTTCATTTTTCCCACTCAAGGCATGGCTGTATAGAGATGGATTTGCCAGATTCTCCACCACCAGGTTCTCCCTTAGCAGCATTGATGATCAGCATGTCCATCTCACCAATGTGGCAGTACAGAAAACAGCCCCATACTATGATCCGGAGAAAGGCTGCAAGTGGCAGATGCAGCAGCTGCGACGTTACCTGACTGCGAAGCATGGCAGAGAGGTGGTGGAGTCCCTTTTTAAAGACATTGACAACATCTTTATCCGAAGTTTACAGAGTGTGCAGAAGGTCATGATCAATGACAAGCACTGTTTTGAGTTGTACGGATATGACATTCTGCTCGACAAAGACTTTAAGCCGTGGCTGCTTGAGGTGAATGCTTCTCCCTCTCTCAATGCCACCAGTCCAGAGGACTACCACCTGAAGTATAACCTGCTGGAGGACACGCTGCACGTCGTGGACATGGAAGGTTGTCTCACTGGCTGGGAGAAGCGGGTTGGTGGATTTGACCTCATGTGGAATGATGGCCTGGTCTACAGGGAAGACGTGAGCTTGGAGCCTCTGGGAAATGGCTACCAGATGGCGAATACGCATCTCGGCTGTGTGAACGATCGGAAGGAACAGCTGCAAAAGATCTTGAAGCCACTTTCAGGACAGAAGAGAATATGAAAATTAAAAGTATATAGTTACAGTAAAACAAAAAAAAAGAAGAGGAAGAAGAAGAGCACAGACAGAATAAATGTGGTGGGTTTAATGTGTTTAGAAGTTGTGGTTAAGAGAATTAACCAGCCTCATTAATTCATTAGCATTTGATAGCTAACATTTCTGAATTAGCGCGCTCGTGCTGCTCTACGTGAAGAGATCAGACTTCCTGTTTAATCGGGTAAAGTTTTAACAACACTATGAGCTGAATGCTGTAAATTATGCAATACAATACAACATAACGATTAAGATTTAATTGTCACGTGTACCTCACAATATCTAAAATATTAATAGACTATTTATAAATATATATAGACTCAGATTTCCCAGCTCTCCTGCGGGGACGGTGTTGTTGTTGTTGTTGGTATCAGGTGAGCTGGTATGAGGATTTCAGTCTGTTTATACAGAATGGAAGGAAAACAGTTTGGTTTAAAGATCTTCCTACACTGTGCTTCATTGGTATTAATTTACAGATGTTTAGCGTGTAATCAATGAGTGTTAGAGCTGCATGCTGAGTTACACCACATGTTGTGAGGCTCTGATCCCGTATGAGTATCAGGTGTTAGTCTGATACTGTGTGTGTGACCTGTAAAAGATGTGACCGCACCAAGACCACAGCACAGCCATAAGAAAGACCGCGCTTATTATTTATTAATCTGGTTATTTATTATAAGCTTCACACGTGGAGACAGATCGAGAGCTGCAGGTTGAGTGTTTCCTGAAGTTCAGAGAGATGAGGGAAGGCTTGAAACACTGCAATAATTGGCTAGAAATAGTTAATTTTTCTCTCACTACATCATGACTGATACAGTACACTGTGTGTGAGTTATGGACCTGAAACATAAACACACATTGACATCTAGATGCAAATATAAAAAAAAAAAAAAAATGTATAATATAATATCTCCACGATCATCTTACTTACAGATAAAATCAGCTTTTGTTTGTTAACATAACCAAACAATCTGGAGCTGGAGAGACTTAGGATCTATAAAGCTTAAATACCTACCAGTCATCAGGCCAAACACTAGGAGAGCTGCTACATCTCCACGGGTGTGCAACGAGACACTTACAAGCAGAAGGATGCAGTAACTTTCATTTCCCATGTCATGCACTAAAATGTCCCCCTGCCACAGACTGCTCCCCCTTATCTCATAATTATGAGTTAGTAATAATTATGAGATATTAAGTCATAATTATGAGCTCATTCGTGTGATTTTTTTCCTTTGTTAATGCACGCTAAGACTCCAGGACACGTGGTGGCGCTAATGGCACAGTAGCCGCTTCGCCAACCTTCAGAAAACGCGAAGAAGAAGCCGCTACTCGCCTGAGAGTCTTCAGCGAACCGAACCAATGATTAGATTGACGTGATTCTGACGTCTATAGTCTATAGGTTCCGTTAGATGTGACAGAGAAGAGTTAAAGCGCGCGGTCCGTGTCCGAGGAATTAAACCAGCTTTAAACCCCGCGGTAAGTTACACTGACGCGCGAGACCAGCGCATCTTTACGTTATAGCAAAATATTCAGCGGGCCTGAGTCACGTGACGCGGAAGTAGAGCCAGTACACGAAGTGTAGCTCAGGATACAGATCAGTGAACAGCTCCTAATGAGTGGAGCACGGAGTGTGTGTAACATTAGAGTCATTAGTGATCTGACTGAGTGCTCCATCCTGCTTTGTCTCTCTCACTCTGTCTCTCTCTCTCTCTCTCTGGTGCATGCTGGGAGGTGGTGTGAGAGCGGATGAGCGTTTTCCAACTTGTTTGGAAACTTTTCTAACACTTTTGAGTTTTTTTTCTTTTCAAAAAAGCACAAAAAATCATATATTAAACATCTATAAACAGCCGCGCACACGGTGTTATTAGTTTAACCCGCTGGTGTGTGGAGCTGTTGATCTCGTGACGGGGTGCAGGGATGGCGGCTCACCCAAGCGGTGCAGCCCGTCCTCTCTCACTCCGTCACGGGGTGCGCTGTGAGGTGAGCGCCGTGGTTTCAGTGGAGCAGGTGTTGTTGGCCGTTGGGGAGTGTATCGGGTGTGAGAGCATCGTGTCCGCGTCGCGGATGAACAAGCCGTGGTGGTGTTCGTTAAGGAGAGGGAGCTCGTGCATCAGCTGATTGAAAACGGAATAAAGTTAAGTGGAGAACTTTATTCCGTTACTCCGCTGGGTGCAACAACAATGAAGGTCACCGTGTTGAACATTCCCCCTTTTATCCCCGATGAGAATATAGAGAGGGAATTGTGTCGATTCGGTAAAATAGTGAGCAGTATGAAGTAGAGTATCTCTAAACTGTAAAAACCCCGCGCTGAGGCACGTCGTCTCCTTCAGGCGTACAGTGCTCATGTTCCTGACTGAGTCAAGTCAAGTCAATTTTATTTATATAGCGCTTTTAACAATTGACATTGTCGCAAAGCAGCTTTACACAATAAAAAGAAGTAAGTTTGTATGCAATGTGTATGAATCAAAATGATAAGATTGTCCCTGTTGAGCAAGCCGAGGGCGACGGTGGCAAGGAAAAACTCCCTGAGATGGTAATAGGAAGAAACCTTGAGAGGAACCAGACTCAACAGGGAACCCATCCTCATCTGGGTGATAACGGAGAGCAGGGATTGATCAGCATAATAATGTGTACTGGAAGTTCAGTGTAACAGGAGATGTGTTAAAATTAAAAGGAGTCCAGTTTGTTCCTGAAGGCTCAGGTAGACTGTAGGAGATTCCAGTCCTGAGCTATCGAACAACTGAAGTCACAGGTCCCCAGAGCATCAATCGATGACAGGACAGTCTTAATGGAAACCATCCCCAGCCACCACACGAATCCAGGCAGACCACACGGGGCATCCATGCGACGAGATCTCCAACCAGAAGCAGGACTCCAGGACGGGTTAGACGGGTCCAGAGTGCAGAGGGGTCTGGATCACTGGCAACTCAGGAGCGAACATGTATAGCTCGACAGAGAGAGGGAAAGGAGAGAGAGAGAGAGGAGAGAGCAGAAAAGGAGAGAACAGAAAATAAGGAGAGATGGCAGTTAGGTGTGGTCAGAGTCAACATGTATAAGGTGAATGTATTCAGTGCAAAGTGCAAGCAGGGACTCCGGCACGACTAACTATAACAGCATAACTAAAAGGGAGAGCCAGAAGGAAACACAGACATGAGGGGAACCTGAGATGTAAAGCAACCAATCACCTCACCGTCAACAAACCTGAGTGAACAATGAGAGTGGGGAGGACAGCATCTAAACATACCAGTTCACCAGAATACTCTACGTCCATGAGTCCCCCAGATCTGCTCCTTTACCTAAAGTTAATCTATTTACAAAAATGCTTGGCTAAATAAATGGGTTTTTAGCCTAGACTTAAACACTGAGACTGTGTCTGCGTCCCGAACATTACTAGGAAGACTATTCCATAACTTTGGGGCTTTGTAGGAAAAAGCTCTGCCCCCTGCTGTAGTTTTAATAATATGTGGTACTGACAGGCAGCCTGCATTCTTTGATCGAAGTAGGCGTGGCGGATCGTAAGACACTAACAGTTCACTCAAATACTGTGGCGCGAGACCATTTAGTGCTTTAAATGTCAGAAGTAGTATCTTAAAATCGATGCGAAATTTCACAGGGAGCCAATGCAGTGTAGATAAGATAGGGGTGATGACTCTCGCTGCTGCATTCTGTACTAACTGAAGCTTGTTTATACACCTAGTTGAACAACCAGACAGTAAGGCGTTACAATAGTCCAACCTAGAGGTGATAAAAGCATGAACTTTTTCTGCATCATCACTGAGTCCACTCTGGACATCTCATTCAGAGTAACTCATGAGGGAAAGTCATACATGCTGTACGCCAGCACTGGGAGCATGAGGTGCTTCGAATGTGGGGACATCGGGCACAAAAAGTTCAGCTGCCCACATAGAGCACAGGTCAGGGAGGAGGCGGGGCCTAGTGGGGTCAGGGCAGTGGTGCAGGATGGGGAGAGCTCCAGTGTGGAGCAGACTGGTGGTGTAGTGGTGCAGGATGGTGGTGTAGTGGTGCAGGACGGTGGTGAGTGCATATGCAGACGATGTAACCGTTTTTATTAAAAATCAAGATGATGTTAGGGCTCTGACTAGGAACCTGAACATTTATGCGAGAGCCTCTTCAGCACATGTGAACTGGGAAAAGTGTGAGAGTTTTTTAGTTGGGCGATGGCAGGACACAGGACCCCCAATCTTACCAGGTAGTCTCCAATAGTCTCCAAAGATCGGCTTCAGGTAACTTGGGGTGTTTTTAGGGACACAAGATTTACAAAATAAAAACTGGGAGGGTGTAGTGGAAAAAGTGTTTGCCAAGTTGTCTCCAAGGCCCTGGGTCCTGCCTCAGCTGTCCTACAGAGGGAGAGTACTGGTCGTCAACAATCTGATCGCCTCCATGCTCTGGCACCGCCTCACTGTCCTTGAGCCCCCTGAGACATTAATCAGGGATGTGCAGAGGAAGTTGGTGAACTTTTTCTGGACTGGCCAACACTGGGTTCGTGCCTCTGTGCTGTATCTACCTGTGCAAGAAGGGGGGCAGGGCTTGATCGACATGTTCTGCTGAATAAAAACCTTCAGACTGCAGGCTGCACAGAGGCTCCTTTACAGCGAAGGACTGGCATGGACAGGCATAGCCAAAGCCCTACTCCATATGGTAGAAGGACTAAACTATGATACACACCTGTTTGTGCTTAACCTCCAGGAAATGGACTTATCAGCCACAACTCAGTTTTATCAGTCCGTATTTAAAGCATGCTCATCCGTAATAAAGACGAGCAGGACTGAAACACAACCATTCCAAAGTACAGATGAGGAGCCGCTATTTCACAATCCGCTCATAAACACCAGAATGCTGTCATCAACTCTCGTTCGACATCGCTTCCAGAGTGCGGCAATCACTAAGATCAAAGATCTAAGGAATGGGACGTCGTGGAGGACAGCAGACGAACTGTGCAAAAAAACTGGATTAAAATCAAAACGTCTAATGGAGAGACTCTTGGGAGAGGTAATATCAGCACTACCCTCCCAACTCAGAGAATCTTTGGGGCAAAGCCCTGGAGAGCATCAGTAGCCTCCCCTGCATTTATCTATACACCCAGCAGCTGAAGATCTTCAGCAAGAGGAAGGAGCCATACTGTCTTTTAAGACACCGGTTTTAACAACGTCGAGGCCGCCTAAAAAAAAAAGCGCTGTACGGGACGTGTGTGAAGGTCGTGCACAGAGGATCCTTGGCTGGAGTAAGGGACTCACGATGGTCAGAGTGGCTGACGCCAGGCTCTTCCCCACGAGGACGCTAGAGGTCCCTGTACAAACCGCCCATAGAAAAGCGCACAGCCTATCTACAGTGGCGGATAGTACACGGGGCTGTGGCCACGAACAGACACGTGGCACATATGGACCCCACTAGGAGCACCGAGTGTCTCTTCTGTGGGAGGGAGGAAACGGTAGACCACCTGTTCTTAAAGTGCAATAGATTGGGAAGGCTGTTCTCTCTGCTAAAAAGCTGGACAAATGAGCTAGGAGTGACATGGTCTGAAAATATTTACATACACGGGCCAAAGTATAAACCAAAAGACAAAACTGTCATCCTAGTAAATTACATTATAGGCCAGGCAAAACTCTCCATCTGGCTCACAAGAAAAAAACAAAATGCAGGGGGGTGGTGTGGGGGGACACGATGCTGAGAGAATGCTGACAGCACTGGTCAGAGCGAGACTAAAAGTTGAGTTCGCCTTCCTGAAGATGACCCACAGACTACCAGAGTTTGACCAGATGTGGGCACATAGGGACGTTTTATGCTCCAGAGAGGGGAGGGAGGTTTTAATTCTCAATTTTTAAAGACAAGTGTGTAATCCCTTTTATCCCTTTTCTTTTTTACCTTTATCTCTTTTTAGGTGCTGGTTTTATATAGTATGTGTATTACTGTACTTATTCATATTTTTTAAATATTGCTTTAGTACACCAGTTCAGCACCGTACACACTCGACCTTTTTTTTTTTTTAGTTTTAACTTTTCTCATTGATCTGTTTTACTGAATTCATTTCAAAGTCTCATTGGTAATCTTGCATTATTATTATTATTAATAATAATAATAATAATAATAATAATAATATTTTGACGTTTATCTACCTATTTACTTTTTTTTTCTTTTTCTCTTCCACTTACAAAAAAACTAGTCAACCTCTCCATTCTTAAATAGATAAATAAATAATCTAATTAGTTTTTTAAATTGATTAACTTATTTATTTATTTATTTATTTTATTTGCATTTTTTCACGCAACCTCTTACCTTATCTATTTTTTATCTTATTGACAGATCTTTTTGTCTTTGGAAAAGAAAAAGAAAAAAAAGTGTGGATACAAATATTTTTGTAAAATAAAGGAACGTTAAAAGTCAAGTCTCTCTCTCTCTCACACACACACTCTCTCTCTCACTCTCTCTCACTCTCTCTCACTGTCTCACTCTCACTCACTCTGCCTCTCTCTCTGTCTCACTCTTTCTCTTGTCTGTCTGTCTGTCTCTCTCACTCAGTTCACTTCAGAAGGCCTTCACTGGCATGAATGCTGAAAACCGGTGTTGTCAAAGCAATTATGGGCGTTATATTACATCCTAAATACCATATAGAAACTTATTAAATATGAAATAAAAGATAGCAGGTAAACAGTAACCACAGTTGTGTGTAAGAAGAGATTTATATTTGTCTTAGTGTTTACTGTGAATAAGATGTTTATATGTATGTTTAAAGCATTTAAATAAACTTGGTGTTGTTCTGAATAATAATAATACTAATAGTAATGTGTGTGTTAAGGTGTGTTGTAATGAGTTCAGCGGGAGACAGACAGCGCGTCTCCAGGACGTCTCGGGCTCCTGGTGCTGCTCCTTCACAGGTATCGCTTCATGATGAGCTGCGGTACAGAAACACTCATTAATAGTAATAAGAAGGATTATTGTGCTTCTATACAATACTGTGCAGAAGTTCTGTTAAATGATGTGAATTAAATTAAAGAAATGTGAACAAATGTTTTACTGCAACAGGCTGCAAAGTGGCTAAATATCGTGTTGTTTATGTAACAGCCTCAACAGCGACCTCGTTCTCCCTCTCACAAATAGGACAAAATAATTTTGAGGCTGAAGTAACTGTCAGGCTTTAGTTAGGCTCCCTGCAACCAACACCATATCTCTAATTTCTATTTAAAATAAATTTAAACTTTCCATCGACAAAAGTATTTTTATAATGATACCAAAATTGCAGTTTTGCTTTAATATAATAAGGAAAAAGGGGACTGAATACAAATGTGCGCCACACTTTTCACATATTTGTCAAAAAATTCTTCAAAAATCCTTTCTTGTTTTCTTTCCACTTTACAATTCTGTGCTACTTTGTTGTCGTCCGTCCCATAAAATCCTACTGAATCACATTTATGTTTGTGGTTGAAACGTGTAAATGTAAATGTGGAAAAGTTTAAGGGGTGTGAAGACTTTTATTTCTTCTTCATCTTTTACTTTATGGGTAGTTAGTACAATATCACCACCTACTGGACTGGAGTGTGGTGCAGAAGATTGTCAGGGAAAACAGGAAATTATTTCACCAATGTGTGATTGTTGTTTGATATTTAGCCGTGTAAGGACGTGAAATTTGAGGCTTCAGTGTCAGAAATCTGTGTGAAGAAAGAGGAGACACTGGAGCTGCACATCTGCAGCTGCGGAGACAACCTCGACACCACGCCCAAAGATATCTGCATTAAAGTGGAAGATCCTGAGTGTAAAGACCAGCTCTGTAAGACATCAGGCCTCTCTGGTGCTCAGTAACTCTCTCACTCATTACTCTACACTACACACTACCTAGTGCACTAAAATACAGAAGGGGGTTGTTTGTGAATTAGCCAGTGTCTCAGGTGAAAGTTTACATACATTATTTATTGGTGAATTCTAAACTTTGCATTGTTTTATGTTTATAGTGAATGAGTATAATATTGAATTTAGGAATAAGAGAAACTACATTTCTATTTGTGGTATTTCCTGTAAAAACATTTTGTACATGATAAACAGGTGAAGGTAAGCTGAACACAAAAGTGTGGAAGAACTATTATATAAAGAGTTACAGTTTACCTTCCCCTGTAATGTTTGCCAGGGTCATTTATTTTCCTGTGTCTGCATGACCCAACATGTTTTATTCCCATTAAGCTACAATGATTTGCCAACGATTAATATGATCAATTTATTAACGAAAGACACTGTGCATGTTTTATTTGTTTAATAACAAATTTGTTGATGCTTGAATGCGTAGGTGCATGATGTCATGCACTGAATGGCACTGGTGTATTTGGGTTTTCTTCTGAAGTGTGTGTGGCCTAAATGGGAAAGGGACGGGGAGTGTTTTCTCAAAATAATTTAGAGGTTAAAGTAACTGTCAGGCTTTAGTTAGACTCTCCGTAACCAACACCATATCTAATTTCTATTTAAAATTATTAGACAATTTCAATCGGGAACAACAAAGTATCCATCTATCTATCTATCTATCTATCTATCTATCTATCTAAAATAGTGAACATTTTAATATGACAGAAATGAATTAAAAAATGTTAATTATTGTACTTGCTGTAATTTTCATTTTTGTTAAATTGATTTTTATTAATTTTTTAATTTGTAATCAAAATGATAAAATATTTACTCAGAAATTATGTAGGCTTAGAAATGAAGTACAGCTTAACTCTCATATTACATGTTAACCAATCATTACAATCCATTTAAGAACAAATACTTTTGGAAATAGGCTTTTACTTTTATTTTTCCCACTCTCCTGTATCATAAATACGCACAGTAGGTGGCCTGTCGTTCCATGTGTGTCTAATGCACAAAACAACCACTTAACTCACATGCATGGTTTTATACAATAATAACGTGTATGTATGTCTATGTCCTGAAATATATATAAAGATAAAATCGATTTTTCCCTCTACTCCCAGACTGTGAGGTTTGCAAATCTTTCTTCTTCAACAAATGTGAAGCTCACGGGCCGCCAGTGTTCATCCCTGATAATCCCGTCCCGATGGGAGTCCCTGACCGAGCCAGACAAACTCTTCCTTTTGAGCTAGAGATTCAGCAGTCCAGTATTCCTGATGCAGGCCCGGGAGTGTTTAATAAGGGGGAAACGGTTCCAGTAGGTGCACACTTCGGACCCTACCAGGGAGAGCTGGTAACCAGAGAGGAAGCCATGGACAGTGAATACTCCTGGGTGGTGAGTTTATTATGAGTTTATCATAAAGTCTTTTAAAACTTGCATATTAGATTTTGCTCCATTTTTTTAAGTAGCAAAAATGTTACCAATACATGAAAGTAACGAACTCTAAACAATACCATTTTCATTTTGCTAATCATGCGTGGAGACACTTTAATGGTGTAAACAGAAATGTACATGAGTAATAAAAATAATATACTGTAGTTGCAAGCAACGATGACGGGCCCAAGCACCCTGTGCCATGTGTGCACCGCACAACTTGCACACATCACACACTATACAGGGCTAATGTCAGTTTGGGCCCTAAATATTTGTTGAGTGTTAGTGAGTGTGTGTGAGGGTTAGTGTGTGAGAGAGGTGTGTGAGGTGTGGATGTGTCAGTCTGTGTGTGATGAGTAAATGTGCTTGTGTTTGTGCATGTTTGTGTGTGTGGTGTGTGAGTCTGTGTGTTAAAATTAGTGATGTGTGTGTGTGAGACATGTGACTTTTTAGTGTGTGTGTTTCTGCGTGCGAGTGTGTGAGACGTGTGAGATGTGAGTGTTAAAATTTGTAATGTGTGATATACAAGAGTGTTTATGTATACGTGCGTCTGTGTGTGCGCGTCGTGAGAGAGGTGTGTGTACGTGAGTGTAAACATTTGTAATGTGGGTGTATGCGTGTGTGTAATGTACGAGTGTGCGTGTGTGGGCGAGGATGCTAGAAAATAAGCATCACACTATGATGTCACTGAACGTGTCACTCAATATAAGGCCACAGAGAAAGTTATTAATCATTTTTCAGTGTAAGTTTAAGACATTATCACGACTGACCCATTTGAGATAGCAAAAGTCCCTCCGCAATTTTGCGTCCTCAATGTCTTTAGATCACATCGGCCCGGTTTGGTAGCGATTGTAGAAATTCCCTAGGAGGAGTAAATCAAAATCCATCGGGTGTATTTTTGCGAACGACCCAAAAAGGAACGGCCTCCTGTTGAGTTGAGCCCAGAACATGCAGCTTGAAAGTTGTTCGGCTCAATGAGCTTTAAATGTGTACCGAGTTTTGTGTGCCTACGTGAAACTGTGTATGAGCAATGTAGCAAAAACTTTTGTGAGGGCCCCTGAGGGCCACGGGCGTAGCTCGTGACCAGACTCCCAGGCATCCGAATAGCAGCAGATTCCAACCAGTCTGCCAATTATCATGAGTTTTTGAGCATGGTAAGAACCCCCGAAAAGTCCAAAAGGGTGGGAAAAAAAATCTTTAGGAAAACAAGAGGGTCCTGCGCATCCTATAGTGCTTGGGCCATAATTAAAAGATGAAATTATTTTTTTTTGTATAGCGCTTTTAACAATTGTCATTGTCGCAAAACAGCTTTACATAATCAAAATAAAATCATGGAAAAGTTTTTAAAATATGGAAAATGTGTATTAATCAGAATGATCCGATTGTCCCTGATGAACAAGCCGAGGGTGACGGTGCTGAGGGAAAAACTCCCTGAGATGGCAATAGGAAGAAAGCTTGAGAGGAACCAGACTCAACAGGGAACCCATCCTCATCTGGGTGATAACGGATAACAGGGATTGATCTGCACTCATACTATGTGTTAGGAGGCTGGAAGTTCAGTATAACAGGAAATGTGGAGTTCATATGGAGTCCAGTTTGTAATTAGAGGCTCAGGTAGACTGTAGGAAACTCCAGTCCTGAATTATCGAGCAACTGCAGTCACGAGTAAAAAGCTGTTTGCATCAGCCGAGGACAGGACCGTCTTCATGGTAAAGTGGAACTGTCCCCAAACAGACCACATGGGGCATCCATGTGACGAGATCTCCAACCAGAAGTGGGATACCAGGACGAGTCAGACCGGTCCAGCGGGCAGACGGGGGTATGGATCATTGGCAGCCCAAGAACGACATGTGTAGTGTGAGAGAGAGAGTGAGAGAGAGAGACAGGGAGAGAAGAGGTGAGAGCAGAAGAGAAGGAGAGATAATAATAGTTAGGTATGGTATAAGGTGAATGTACAGTCGTGGCCAAAGGTTTTGAGACAAATGACACAAATATTAGTTTTCACAAAGTTTGCTGCTAAACTGCTTTTAGATCTTTGTTTCAGTTGTTTCTGTGATGTACTGAAATTTAATTACAAGCACTTCATACGTTTCAAAGGCTTTTATCGACAATTACATAACATTTATGCAAAGAGTCAGTATTTGCAGTGTTGGCCCTTCTTTTTCAGGACCTCTGCAATTCGACTGGGCTGCTCTCAATCAACTTCTGGGCCAAATCCTGACTGATAGCAACCCATTCATTCATATTCACTTCTTGGACTTTGTCAGAATTAGTGGGTTTTTGTTTGTCCACCCGCCTCTTGAGGATTGACCACAAGTTCTCAATGGGATTAAGATCTGGGGAGTTTCCAGGGCCATGGACCCAAAATTTCAACGTTTTGGTCCCCGACCCACTTAGTTCTCACTTTTGCCTTATGGCACGGTGCTCCATCGTGCTGGAAAATGCATTGTTCTTCACCAAACTGTTGTTGGATTGTTGGAGGAAGTTGCTGTTGGAGGGTGTTTTGGTACCATTCTTTATTCATGGCTGTGTTTTTGGGCAAAATTGTGAGTGAGCCCACTCCCTTGGATGAGAAGCAACCCCACACGTGAATGGTCTCAGGATGCTTTACTGTTGGCATGACACAGGACTGATGGTAGCGCTCACCTTTTCTTCTCCGGACAAGCCTTTTTCCAGATGCCCCAAACAATCGGTTTTCTTTAAAGTGTGTGTGTCTTCATTATACCAGGGAGTGAGTTTCTTATCTCTAATTATTTTCCTTTTAACTGGAGCAACATTATCTAAGGTATAGCGAAATGTCGACTCTAACTATTCAGTCGCCTGATCGAGTTCTATGGAGTCAGATGGCGATCCATTCAAAGTTGATAACTCTGGGAGAATATTGATTAAGCTCTGTGAGGTATCTGATGTGAATGTACATTAAAAGTCAGTAGCTTGGTGCTGTGCGTACATTATTACTATGACGCACTTTAATTGAGACAGGACAGTAATCTGAGATAGCTTCAGACTGTGGAATTGTGGTTATATTTTTATACTTAATCCGAAGGATAATATTAAATCTAAAGTGTGACCTGCTTTATGAGTGGGTCCTACTACACACTGATTTATTTCTACCGAGTCCAGTATGGACATAAATGCTGTTTTGACCCTCAGAGGGTCTTCTGGATTCTCAAAATGAATATTAAAATATCCAGTAATTAACGCTTTTTCTACAGAAACAACAAGGTTTGAGAGGAAATCTGCAAATTCACAGAGAAACTCCGAGTACGACCCTGGGGGCCTGTAAATGATGATTAGCGGGATCGACTGAGCAGACTTCATATTTGTAGCTACACTTGTTATGTTACTATAGAGAACTTCAATTGCATTAAATTTGTGTTAGTGTTTTTGTACGATAGTCAGATTATCATTGTAGTGCGATGCCTCCTCCTCTACCAGTTAGCCAAGGACTATCCAGGAGGACAAGCTTCATTTAAAGCTACATACTCGTTCTCTTTAATCCAGGTTTCTGTTAAACATAATATATCAAACTCCTGATCTGTGATAGTTTCATTAACAATATTTGCTTTAGATCTAATATTTAACAGTCCTTGCTTCAGATCAGAGGTGCTGGCTGTGTTCAGTGTGTTTTGAATTTTTGGGTCAAGGATATGAATGTTGCATGGGGCCAGATCAGGGGAGTAAGGAGGACGTGGGAGATAATATATATATTTTTTTCCATTGCAGCCGCTGCATGGGGACGTGCAACGTCACGGAGCCTCGCGGCTTTCTACTGTTACTTGTGCAGATCAGTAATCTTGTTCGGGTTACTCATCTTGTGCAATGAAATCTCACTATCTTTCGCAAATATGGTGCAGTTAATTTGATTTGAAGCTATTGATTGCTTTAATGAAGAAAATTAATAAGTGTAATTTATCTACAGATATGCAGGAGCAGACAGTGTGAACAATACATAGACGCCAAGAGAGAAATGCATGCGAATTGGATGAGGTGAGGAACACACCAATCGTAGGTTTTTTGTTTAGTCATTGTTGGAACAATGTTATCTTTACCATGTCACTGATGTCTTGCTGATGCTCAGTCTGTAACTTTGATCTGATTTTCACCTTTTCTGCCACTTTGCCTCATTCTTTAAGGTATGTGAATTGTGCCCGTAATGATGAAGAACAGAATCTTGTGGCATTCCAGTATCGAGGGGAAATTCTGTATCGCAGCTGTCGAACCATTAACCCAGGACAGGAGCTCTTGGTGTGGTATGAAGAGGAGTATGCCAAAGATCTCAGTCCTGTGTTTGATTCCCTCTGGAACAAAAAGTGCTCCAGGACTGGTAATGTCTTCCTGTACATACTGCAAAGCATTTCCTATTGAGTCCTATTTAGTTATGTTTGTATCAACGCCTGTCTAGATCAGGTACTGGCATCCAATCAGTCATGATGACTAACATATGAAATCATGAACCCTAAGATTTACACCTTTAACCTAGAGAAGAATTATTTTACAAGAATGTCTGAATAAACTAACAGGTTTTGAAGCAAAACTTTATTTCAGTTAAAAAAAACAAATAGGAAAAACATTGGTCTACCACCTGGTATAGTCTTCATTATTTTAGATACTAAATAAAAGCCTGCACATTGTAATTAAAATAGGTGTGGTGGATGCAACATTTTATTCAGGTAGTGACAACTGTTTCAGGAATTGAATGATTTGTGTTGGTAAATTTTAGTCGTGTGAATTTGCACACAAGCAGCACCATTCCCAAATCCACTTATTTTCTGTATTTGGTTTCTTGAATTACAAATGAACTAGTCTTCTTGCTAACAATCTCAAATTTTAACCCTAAACAGTAATTTACATTGTAAACCTTTTACAGTTTATAATCCCAGTGTATTTTGTTTGATATTTTTGTCCTTTCACTTTTCCAGGTGTAAACAATGCTCAAGTCTTTTCCTGCTCCACATGTACTCTTTCCTATGCATCTCACATTTACCTAGACAAACACCTCAAGAGATGCCACCCCAAAGAGTACGCGAGACTGCAGGAAGCAAAAGAAATTAAATACGAGCTACAGACTCCCTTCAAAGAATTCAGTAGTGAGCCCACATCATCAGGTTCTCTTAGTTCTGATGCTTCTTCAAGTGATTTACAGAAGGAAGGTCGCCACTGCTCAGCCTGCGGAAAGAGTTATGGTCATCAGCAGCATGCCCTCAGAACACATACGTGCAGTCATGCAGGAGAGAAGCCACATCACTGCGCACAGTGTGGGAAGAGTTTCTATCAGTGGAGCAATTTCCAAAAACACCAGCGCATTCACACGGGAGAGAAGCCGTATCACTGCTCACAGTGTGGGAAGAGTTTCACTTACCAAAATCTCCTCCAGCGACACCAGCGTGTTCACACGGGAGAGAAGCCGTATCAGTGTTCACAGTGCGGGAAAGGTTTTGCTAACCAGAGTAATTTCCAACAACACAAGCGCATTCACATGGGAGAGAAACCGTATCAGTGTTCACAGTGTGGGAAGAGTTTCCATCAGTGCAGCAATTTCCAACGCCACCTGCACAATCACACGGGAGAGAAGCCGTATCACTGCTCACAGTGCGGAAAGGGTTTTACTTATCAGAACCTTCTACAGCGACACGAGCGCGTTCACACGGGGGAGAAGCCGTATCACTGCTCACAGTGCGGAAAGAGGTTTGCACATCAGAGCGCGTTCCTACAACACCAGCGCGTTCACACCGGAGAGAAGCCGCATCAATGCTCACAGTGTGGGAAGAGTTTCTCTAGCAGGGGTAATCTCCGACAACATCAACGTGTTCATAAAGGGGAGGAGTCAAATCTCCATTCGCAAGACGGACAGTCGCTTTCTCTACAACACCAGCGCATTCATGTGAGAGAGAAGCCGCATCTCTGCTCACAGTGTGGAAAGAGTTTCACTTACCAGAGTCATCTCCAGGAACACCAGCGCATTCACACAGGGGAGAAACCTTATCACTGCTCACAGTGCGGCAAGTGTTTCCATCGGCAGAGTACTCTGAAAGTTCACCAGCGCATTCACACAGGAGAGAAGCCGTATCGGTGTTCACAGTGCGGGAAGAGTTTTACTCAGCAGAGTAGTTTCCAACGACATAAATGCATTCACACAAAAGACGAGGCTTGTTCGTCGCAGTTTGGAAAAACATTCATTATTCAGTTACAGTTAAGGCCTTCAATTGCACTAATTCAGGGGCAGGAATTAAAGTTGTAAAAACTTGTTGTTTTAGGTAGTGAGATCGCAGAGCCACTACCTAAAACAGCAAGTAGCTTAGCAACAAGCTACCTGGCTAAGTCTGGAGATAAATAATATTGGTGATTACCTTATAGCACTGCCACATAAAGGGCCTTTTAATAGGTAAAGTAAGCTGGCTAAATAGAAAAAAAAAGCTGGACAACCTCATTAATTGGGTCCAGAAAGGTTCCATTAAAAAGTTGGTCCACAGCCAGCCAGCTGTGATTGTGAGCTTGTGGAGGCTAATTCACTCTGTTCATTAGACACTGTTGATTCTGTGGTTGATCTCAATATGAAAGAGACACAGATGTACCATCCCTGTCTCTCGAGGGCGCCACCAGAAGGGATGCAAAGTACACGACCCTGACTAAAAAGGTTGCTATTTCATTTTAAACAAGCAAACACTTTAGTCTTCAAATAGATGATTATTTTTCAGCTGGCAAGACTTATCTTTAACATCCATGTCAGAAGATGTATCCTGTTGTTGTGTGAAAGATGTTACTGTGTTTCAGGGTCAAAATTATTATCCTGCATCAAGCAAAGACAACAACTAAGGAGATAATTGCTGAAATAATTGAAATTGTGTTTCGTATTGTTGAAGTTCAAAGGAAAACTGAGCACAAAACTGAAAAACTGAGCAACAAACACATGACCTTTGGTTTGGCGCACTCTGTGATCCGCGTGAATACAGTCAAGCTTTAACTGGTTGTGTGATTTGTCTTCTTTAAATCAGTTTATTTAAATTAACCTTTTTTTTAACCCGTCCTAAGATTATAGTTTATAGTATACAGTGGAACCTCGGATTGTGAGCATTCCGCAAGATGAGCAAATTTTTTTAATAAAATTGTAAAAAATCTTGATATACATACCAAGTACAGAGTATCATCGAGTGTCACATGATCACAATTGAGCCAATGGTTCTTCTCCCTTTCACGCTGCAGAATTGTGGGCAATCGTCTCTCATGCTCGGCCTCAGTAGTCAACATCTATGCACGTGTGTGCTGTTTACTATAACACTGTGACCGTGTGTGCGTGCGTGCGTAAAGCATCTTTTATTTTGTGTTTGTATGTGTGTAGGATAACTTAAGTGTGAGTCTCTATTCGGTAAACTGGTGTATATATATATATATATATATGTGTGTGTGTGTTTCAAAGGTAAAGTGCAGTTTTATTTTTACTTTAACTTTTGTATTAATTATTTTTATATAAATATTTTTGGGTTGTGGAACGAATCATTGGAGTTTCCATTATTTCTTATGGGGGGGAAATACGCTTTGATATACAAGTGTATTGATAGACAAGCACAATTCTGGAACCAATTATGCTCGCAATCCAAGGAGCATAAATGTATATGCATAATTGTATATTAACTGTATATGCTCATTTAAATTTTTAATGAAAAATTTGTGAATGCTGTTTAAAACAATGCAAAGGAAAAAAACTGCCTTTTAACCTGATAAACAATTCCAACAACCTGTACAAATACACTGCATGCTTAGATAAAAAAACAAAACAAAGACTGGGCACGACAAACAGGCAGCACATCAGTGAATACTTAAACATTAACTATCAAAGATATTAAATTTGGGCTGGTTTGAAAGGTTTTACACATTTAAAATCACATATTAAAATATATACCTGTGATAAACTATATACCTGTGATGTATGTTTTTCTTCTTAAACAGGAAACAGTATAGTCAGTGTTTTAGATTTAACAAAGAAAAGTTTCTGCATGTTGATGTTTGTTCCCCAAAACTAATAAATGTATAAACAATACAATTCATTTTAAGGTAAGATGATTTACTCTGAAATGCTCTTTTTCTGCTCTTGCTTGTTTCTGATGCTGTGTGCAGCCACTCCCTCAATTTGTAAATAGGAAAGGAATCTGACTTCAAAGTTGTGGTGGCATATCATGTCACAAAAGACGAGCTCCTTATTTAAGTAAGGTTTGCTGAATTGTGCAAAATTAGTAGTAGTAGTACCAACTACAGCAATTGCATAAAACATATTTTCAAGGTGTCCTATAAATGGCATTTTTTGAAAAAGAACCATTGTTTGCACTGTTTGCTATAGATGGTGCTGTTACTCTTATCTATGGAAAAACTATATATAGAGAGAAAGAAAACCATGTTTCTTAAAGTGCCTATAAAAAAGGGTTGCTATCTGGATTTAACAACAATCTTTCAGCTGTTCCCTTTCAGTGGTCACCACATCGAATCATCTGGCCTCCATCTAACTCTGTCCTCTGCATCCTCTTCTCTCACACCAACTACCTTCATGTCCTCTCTCACTGCATCCATACATCTCTTCTTTGGTCTTCCTTTAGACCTCCTGCCTGGCAGTTCCACCCTCAGCATTCTTCTACCGATATATTCACAATCTCTCCTCTTAACACATCCAAACCACCTCAATCTGGCCTCTCTGACTTTATCTCCAAAACATCTAACATGGGTTGTCCCTCTGATGGACTCATTCTTAATCCTATCCATCCTTGTCACTTGTAATGATCAGCCACTAGAAATTTGGGTTGTTGACCCCCTCTTCCCCTCCCCTTTTTCTTTTTTCATGTCGGCATCCCGTTCATGTGCAATGGAGACTATTACCACTTGTTATTTTTCCTATGTGGATTTTCTCGAGTGTCTCTGTGTGGCTGAGGCGGTGTGCAGCGGGACTGTGTGTGTGTGTGTCTGACCGCGTCGGCGGAAATGTCGTGTAGAGCCGCAGAGACTGGCAAGGATAGAACTTTGGAAGTGAAATGGAATGCACACTTATGACTGGTAGACACACTAATCGCGAGTCCCAGTCATTAAAGCCTATTGGAGAAGAGGGGCACGACCAGACTGTGGAGGCAATAGTGACCTACGAGGGATAAGTACCAGCCTGAGAAGGGAGGAAGACACTTTGAAATGTGATGAGTGTACTAGGGGTGGGGGGGTGGGGGTACGAGGGGGGGGGGGGGGACTGCATTCATTTAGTTTAAGTATTTCATGTTATAACTGAATTTCATAGATGCTATGGTTACAGCAGTTATCTAGTATTAATTACTATGTTTTTGATTATGCTGAGAAATACTGTATGCTTAATGTTAATGTGATGTAGTGATGGGCACAGTCAAATTTTTCACCACTTATTCTTTTTTTTCCTTCTCATTTCTTGTTTTTCTTACTGATACTTTTGATATACTGTAGGTCCATTTTCCAATTGGTCTGTCTAAAACATTTGTGATGTCTGATACATTTACTTATGGGACTGATGACAGTGATAGAGATGGTGATTTGGCTTTGTTTAATACTGGTGAGGCTTTAACAATTCAGCGCCTCGCAATTCAAGTAGACAGGTTGCAACGACAAGTAGACACATTGACATCTGCATTTATTGTGTCTATTGAGTTACAACACAGCTTACTACAACAGCTGGAAGACCAGGCTTCTCAATGCTCACATAGACAGGATACAAAATCCCATTATATATTTACATCAACTCCTGATGCAAACACCCACCCTAGACCTTGCCATATTATTCGGGATGTGCAGACCTCCCAGTGTTCACAACACTATCTCAAACAGGCACACAACACAAGCTGCTAATTCAGTTTTGAACTGATTGTATCCCAAGATATGTCTTCATTCATTTTTATTTAATAATATTTAAAAACACTATTTCTTCAATAGCTTCTAGGTCATGTGACTCAGTGACCCCAAAGTAGTACCACAGTAATTGACTTTGAGACCCCCACAAGGTACACCTTATTTTATTCCAAGATACAGTATGTCACAAAAGTGAGTACACCCCTCACATCTCTGCAAATATTTAGTTTTCACAGGACAACACTGCATAAATGAAAAGTCGTCAGTGAAAAGTTTGTATAGCAGTGTAAATTTATTGTCTCCTCAAAATAACTAAAAATACAGCAAATAATAGCTGAAGCCCTGGCAACAAAAATATATTTGCATATTACTTCACAATACTCAATGAATATTATCTATTAATTCAACAAATCATAATAAACGAAAGCAGTATGCAATGTCTCATAACATATGTATGTTTAATAAGAAATTAGAATAACTGGCGCTCGTAGCCAGGTCAGTAACAAGTACTTTCACTTTTCATTTGGACAGAAATTTATCGACGGTCCCTAAAATACCGCTTCCGAATGTCTGAATATCAAACCAACTTCAGCGCGATTCACACTGACGGTCCCGAGTCACGGATATAAAGTCCAGAGAGACAGAGGAGCGCAGTGTGTGTGTGTGTGTGTGTGAGTGTGTGTGAGGGGTTGCTGTGGTAACGGTCAGCTGCACGCTGCGTCATAAACACGCACACACACACACAGACACACACACAGACACACACACACGAGAGTTCGGCTGAGGTGAGAGAGAGAGAGAGAGAGAGAGGTGTGTGTGTGTGTGTGTGTGTGTGTGTAAGTGATTAGTGATTGGTTGTGTTTTACAAATACACACATGCTTACGGTAAAACTCAATAAATTCTGTTCTTTTGTGTGTAGATTTGTAAAAGACTATTGGATTTGTTGTGGAAATATAACAGAAAGGTGATGAATCAGGATAACAGAGGAGCTGAGGATCATCCAGGCCGATAATTTATTAATAATTAATAAACGAATAAATTAATTTACTGTATTATATTTTAAAAAATCTTTACATTTTCACTTAAAATTGTGGGTTGGTATTTCCTTTTAATTACACTGAATCAAGAAAGCCAACCACATTTATTATTTTTAAAATTATTATTAAATTACGCCTATGAACCTCCCAGATTCCATATGTTACTGATCTTTGAGCTCCTTACAGCGATAATGTCCTTTATTTCTCTGTTCTTTCCTATTTGAATTAAGGGGAGTCAGATGTTCTGCAGTGGGATGAAGATATTTCAGAAATATCTGTCTCTGCTGATGCCATGGAGCAGGCGCGCTCAAGTGCCCCAGAGTCTCAGGATGTACTTCTCCAGGAGTTCCACCCTTCACAACACCGTAGGTTACAACTCACAGCAACTATTTCTTACATTTTAAGGCATAACCAGTGCTGCAGTGCCTGAGATCCCCTAACTCAGTCAAATGTAGCTGAGAGAGAGAGAGAGAGAGAGAGAGAGAGAGAGAGAGAGAAATACTGATCTGTGTTAAAGAAGACACTGTATACACTGAAGTCTAATAATAGATACGTTTTATCAGATACACAGAGAAAGACCTGGATGTAAAGTTTTATTGTGCATTGTACTGTATTTGCACCATGTAAAGTTTTGTGATAAAGGTGAGAGATATGTTATGTCCACACAGACTAACACTACGGAGAAATGATCAAAGCTTAGGCAGCTGCAAAGATGATTCAGCCTCAATTACATAAAAGAATGTGACATATTAAGAAGCTTCACATGTAGATGGCTGAAAATACACTATATATACAGTACAGATGTAACTCAATCTGAATAATGGCTCTACCGCTATGTGGCGCTATAACTATAGACTTAGTTAATTCTCTCAAGAATTAATGAGCCACAGCTGACGTGGTAGCAGATAAATTCCAGTGAAACATTAAACTAATTCATAATCACAGTACTAAAATTACAGTAGAAATGTACAATTTAAATTAAATGTAGCCGATTCTTATTATCTTGTAGATTTTGTCACGTGTAACACTCGCATAGCCAGAAAACAGACTCCGGGTGTGCATCACAAAAAAGTGGGTGTGCCACATTTATGTACGATTAATGTGCAAAAACTATATAATAAAACTATATACAGTAAGCTACATAGCCTTTATAAGCCTCTACTTTTTTTTATTTTGGTGAACTTGAGCGCATCAAAAAATTAACTGAAACTCTATAATGTACACTTGCCTCACGAATGTGAAAAATATATATTTACAAAAAGCAAAATGTCTGCTTTTATATAAACTAATGAAAAACTAATTTCAGATAATGTAATTAGAATAAAACGCGAATTATAGTTCATTACACGGCTGCGGAAATGACGAGATGACATGATTAGCTTCATCATTACAGCCGAAACCAAAGAAATCACAAATTTATCAATGAATTATTAAGATGCTCAGAGTCAGTCTCCTTGTTATTTTTTTAAAATAATTATTAGTCTACTTCTGCCGGTGCGCTCTGGAAAACTTTAGGCATGCGGTTGAGCTCTGATTAGACTACGTAGGAAATTAACGAGGAGGATCACGATGCACAACATCCCGAGCCCAAACCTCACTTAAATTAAATGAACAAATAGTGTAAGTAAACAACAATAGCCCACGTTTATTTATTTTTTATTTAGACTATAATAAGTAATTATTTTTATAGAAATACATTTTATAGACATATAAATAATTCTGCATCTATTTCTGACACTGTTCTTATACGGCTCTTTGTCAGGGTAAATCGTTAAGTGACAGCCCTGTAAATGTCCATGTAAAACAGGTACATCTCTATGAATCAATTGTTTAAATCTATATATCAATGGCTATTGATTAGTGTTGTGTGTGTATCTGTGTGTGTGTGTGTGTGTGTGTGTGTGTGTGTGTGTGTATGATGTCACCTGAGAGATGTCAATATGTCTTACATATTCATGCTGAAAACTCGTGGATTATTCAGTGAAACAGAGGCTCTGCTGAAAAGAGTTAGTCACTCTACCCCAAATAAAAGGTCTTTCTGAGTGTTATACTGAATACTAAAATATGCACATGGATTAATAAACAGAGATGCGTGTTTCTTTGTCCCACCCCCATGAAAACGACGTATTCAGAGAAAGGCTCGCCCGCGAGAGGTTGTGCGCGGACCACTGAGCTTCTACGGATTCTAACATTGGCATTGTTACTGTTTGAGAGATGGAAAGTTTCCTCATCATAACATGCCTTGTGTCACTCTATACATAACCCATGGTTTTTCTATGCTATTTTGTAAATGGAATCTTACAGTCTAAAATGAAATCTAAATGTACATGTGAGAACAGCTGAGACATTATTTGCATTTGAATGTTGTCTGACATTGTAAAGCACACACAGTAACACTTAAACAACAACAACTGAGAACAAATTGTGAATTAAAATGCTTTGAATATACTGCATAAATATTATTTAGTACATAATTCCTTTAAAAAATCTTTACACAAATGTAAGACAATTTATTTGTTAGTTATTATAATTTTCTGTTTTGAAAGTCTGTTTTCGAGTTATTTCCAGTTATTTTTCAAAATGTCATGTCTTTAAATGTAATTTAAAAAAATGATAACAATAAACGGATATGGAGATGGGCTATATAACAGTTAATTTGTACAAATAAAATTGTCAGCTAGTGAACGTGATCGTCTGTCTAAACAACATTTAGCAAATTCCTTTTACCTCGCACCCTGTCCAGGATGTACCCCGCTTTGTGCCCCAAGTCTCCTGGGATAGGCTCCAGGTGACCCTGAATACAGGTTTAAGCAGTATAGATGATGAATGAGTGAGCTTCACTTACAATTAAGTTCTGCAAAATGTCCATTTGCGCCACCTGGCGGTCATTTCACGAATTACTTTGAAGTGCGAGTGATTTATTTTGGCTGCTATCGTTTTGCTGTGGCAGTAATAGGCATTCTGGTTAACTAATAGGCATTCTGGTTAACTACCTACTGTATGTGTGTGTGTGTTTGGAATAGATGAGTTTGATGCACGCTATGCTGTAGTAGAGCTTTTAGCGAAAGAACAGTACGGCACTCTCTACACTGGAGTCCACAAGGCAGATGGAAAAGAGGTAAATACTCTACTATGGAAAAGAAACAATATAAACACTATGTACTGTAATGTGTTATATATATCAAATCGCAGAGGTGGAAAATAACGAATTATATTTACTCGCGTTACTGTAATTGACTAGTTTTTTGTGTACTTCTACTTTTTAAAGTAGTTTTTAAAATCTGTAATTTTACTCTTACTTAAGTATGTTTTGTTTGAGGTATTGTAATTCACTACATTTGAAATCATATTCGCTACTGAGTACAAAAAAAAAAGAATGAAAATGAAAAATAATAAAAAATAATGCAGCAGGGAAGGAAAAAAACTGCAAACTGATTGATTGATGTGTGGTGAGAACAAACATGCTAAAGTCTCAAGAACGATGGAGATGCCAGTGAAAGATGCCGACCCAGCTGAAAACGCTTATGAAGCAAACCCCTGGCACTACTATGTTGTATTCCACATTATGTATGTAATGTGTGTGCTGCGGAGGTGTGTGTGTGAGAATGGAGTAGGAGCCGAAACGCTCCATTCTTTTACAGAACTTTACAGATTTTTTACAGAACTTCTTTACTTTTACTTTATGTTGTGTATTATAATGCTGTGATGCTGAAGGAGGAGATAAAGGTTTTGTGCTGAACATTATTCTCGACTCGGAGCTCTTTGTCCTCTCGGCTATCCGCCGCAAAGAGTCACACCATATTCAAGTGACCACTTTGATTTCAAGCAGAAGAAAGACAACAGCTTTTAACAACTAGTTTGAGATTTATATCCGCTTGACCCCCCCCCCCCCCCCACCCCCGCAGTTAAAAAAAGGAAACTCAGTAACTTTTACTCTGAGTAAATTTTTATGAACTACTTTTACTTTTACTTGAGTAGATTTTTATAATGGTAACTTTACTTGTACTTCAGTAAAATTTCACTGAAGTAACAGCGCTTTTACTTGACAACTTGTACAACTGATAAATTGAATTCGTAAATGCTGATGTGTAAAACTGATTAATACTTTTGTGTCCATGTGAACAGGTCGGCATTAAATGTGTGATGAAAGATCCTACGGATGAACTCATCACCATTGTAAGTAAAACGTACTTTACTTCTCATTACAGTGAAGCAATAAGTACTAATCACAATCATGTTAGCGAGCAGATCTCCACTTACAGTAACAGAACATCCATTTACTTCTTCCTGCTAACAATCACAAACATCTCATTTTTACATTTTGTAACCTCTCATTTAAGACTTTGATCTAAAGTCAGTGTCAGTCCAAACCTCCTCCACTGTCCCATCTGTGCTTATCACACTTTAGTCTTATACTCTTCATCCTAACTCTTGCGAACCCATACAAATCATATGTGTGTGTAATTTTAGCCTGAGCAGATAAAAATGCTGCCTCTGGAGGTGGCGTTAATCAAGCTGGTGTCCAAGCCTCCTCTCTGTGAGAATGTGGTGGAACTGCTGGATTGGTTTGAGACATCCACTTTCTTCTTCCTGGTGGTGGAGCGCCCCAACCCCTGCATAGACCTCCGTGACTTCTGTAAACTCGACAACGGTCGACTGGCTGAACCAGTGGCTCAGAAGGTCATACAGCAGGTGGTTCGAGCTGCTCGTCACTGCTGTGAACACGGAGTCCTTCACTGTGACTTTGAGCAGAATCTTCTGATCAATCCGGACACACTGGAGGTGAAGTTGGTTGACTTTGGCTCTGCTGAGGTGATGACGGACGAGCTCTACACAGACTTCCCAGGTTAGTTCAGGATAGATAAAGGATGCGTTCAAATGAACAATGCAGTGGAGAATCATGACTTCTGATAGATTCTCTCATTTGCCTTCCTCAGGAAATCCAGCTTTCTCTCCTCCTGAATGGATACAGTACAGAAAGTACTTTGGATTTCCTGCTATCATCTGGGGTCTGGGTGTTCTCCTGTTTGAGATGGTCTGTGGAGAGCTGCCCTTTTGCAATGAAGAGCAGATTGTTAAGGGACATCTACCATTCATTCCTGGTCTGTCTGATGGTGAGAAAATGGAAAAAGCATCACTTTTCATAATTTCTTTTGTTTGTGAATTTAAATTGCCATCTTCCCTTCGGTTTCCTCGCTGCTCTCACAGAGTGCTGCAACCTGATACAGCAGTGCCTGAACAAAGACCCTGAATGTCGACCAACATTCAAGGAAATCCTGGACCACAAGTGGTTCAAGAAGTTACTTCAGGACACAGCCATGTAGAAGATTAAAGAAGCTGAGAAGCATCCATTCAGGACAGGTAGGACACACTTTTTTTCCAGGCAGTAAATCAGCTTTGAAGAAGGTGATTAAGAGAATTCAGGTTTATATTATATGTATGCTCTAACGTTTGGGTTCAGTCAGTCACACTTCCAGGTTGGAATTTCCCTTCTTTACCCAGTGGAAGCTCCCAAATGCTGCTCTGTCATCAGCACAAGGCCTCAGTGCTCCTCAGATTGATGACCATGAAGATGACCTTGGATGGGGCTGATGTGGGTAGTTTTTCTGTGATGGCTTGTGACTACAGTCACTAAATAGTTTAGTACTGAATTTACCATGAACAGTTCATACCCAAACAGTGGAAAAAAATTAATTGTGAACTTTATATTAACTTCAACACCTTTCTCATTATATTGAACTTTCATCCTAATAGCGCACAGATATAGCACAGACTGATTTGTGATCACACTATCTGATATCACCCAAATGAGGAGGGATTTCCTGTCTTTTTCCTTTTAAGATTTCTTCTTATTGTCATCTTAATGATTTTTTTTCCTTGCCACCTTTGTTAAAAAGCACTATACAAATAAAATTGAATGGAAATGAACCAGGTTGATGCACATTAGCCTGTATTATGTCCAGGTTTAGGTTGAGCCACAGCAAGAAAAAGAAAAGAAAATGATAAAAAATTAAAAGGCAGAGAGACCAAATAGTGCATTTGCTTGGTGCTTATTTACAGAGCGAACTTGCAATTTCCCAAATGTGGTCGTGAGTTTCGGAGGCTGACAACACCAAAAATAATAAACCACTATTCACCTTTAACTAATCCCAAAGTGAAAACTACCCAAATCCAACACACACACAAAAAAAAAAAACGAAACAAAATACAGCACAGTACCCTTACTCCATAACTAACCCAAACCAAGAGAAAACGCAGTTTAAATCAAAAATTAAATGCTGAGTTCCTACAAATTACTATTTATAAGTTATTTGGAGAAGGTATACTTCCCAAAATTCAATCTTTATGCTTCCTAGCAAACTGAAATCTTTTTCCTGGTGAGTCTCCCTAACAAGTGGTTTTCTTATAGACACACAGCTGTTTAGTCCCGATCAAACGGCTGATAAACACGCACGCAGATATGAGCAGATTTATCAATACAACTGCAGACATACTCCCCCAGAAATGCAACAAACACAAAAATATATGCGACTCGCTGAACACAACATGACAGCACACAGAATCCCTGGGCTTTGACTGCGCTTTCTCTGTTCATTAGTAGTAGTATACTCTAAAAAATGCTGGGTTTCTGTAAACACATTGTTGGGTTGTTTATGCTGAGCCAAAGTTATTTCGGGTACTTTAATCACACTGTTGAGTTGATTTTGCTATGAATATTAAAAGTGCTTCATGATTAAACTCAATGCAAAGAACGGAAAAAAAATGTCTCCGTTTCCTCTCTAGACCTTTTGTCTGCATCACAATGATTTTCTTTCCTTGTTTGAATCTGTAATATTTAAGTGAAATATATTTTGCGTATAGTACCAAAATATTTATTTTTATTTATGGACATTTTTAAATTATATTTTATCTAGAAGCGCTGCAATTTTTGCTGGTTTCAAAACACAAGGTTTTCAAAGATTTGAGCTCCAGACAATCCCCAGGCGCTCTGAGCTCCGCCCAACGCAGACACACTTGGGGAAGGATTTCTGAAAACTACCGCTAACTTTCTCTGCAGCGGTTAAAACAGCGGATTCATGTCATTTGGGGTATTTATAACAGGTGATCTTCTGTATTTACATTATGTGAAGTTGTGTACATTTTGAGACTTTTTTGAAAACAAAATGGTTTATCTACTGTTAATTTACCCACTGGTTGGGTCAAATAAAACAACCCAGAACCTATATATTTAACCTAGCAGTTTTTAGAGTGTAACATAAAAAATATTCAATTTGTAAAATAGCATTAAGAAATGATAGATTGTGTATAGAGTGATTAAAAACAATACAACAAAGGTTATGGTAAATAAATTCTTAGACACTTCTATTACAGGATTAAAAAACAGTAACAATGTCAATTTTAGAATCCATAAAAGCTCAGTTATAGCGCAGCCACATTTTTTATATAGGCTTAGTATCAGCAATCTAACAAACAGGGGGTAATCTGCTATGCCTCGTAAAAATTGTACCCGATATGGATATAAGTCCCAAAGACTGTGCTTTGCTTCCGGGGTGAAGCCTCGCGAGAGTACGCAGCCACGTCGGGGTCAGGGGATGACGGGTCAGGGGATCCTGTTAAAAGGGCACCCGGGAGAAACTCAACGAGAGAGAGTTACAGTGTGTTGTTTTTTGGGACACTTGTCGTGTAGGTTGAAGATTATTGTGGAGACTGTCATCGGCGGATATCCTGTTCAATTGGATTATCAACCCCCGGTCTGCTTTCTGCATAGAGATACTATATGGGAGAGCTAGTTGAAGACGCTACGTTGCACTAGCACACCTACTCTTCGCCAACTACAGGCCTGCACCCCTGCAACATCACCCCCTTCTGCACTGCTTTCACCCAGGACTCCAGTGGCAGCACCACGGGGAAAGGTACAACACAAAGTGAGCAGTGTAATCTATGACGCTCTTCCTTCCGGAACAGCACACTCGTCCAATCTACTCATCCAATCTACCAGCTTCTTCGTCCTTTTGTGCTTTTCCATCATTTGGAGACTCATCAGAGACAGCTGACATGCTCAACTTTATAGAGCAATGTGAGAGATACTTGTAGGTCAGACCTCTCCCCAGCGTCAAGCTCATCTGAACCCTCAGCACAGTTCTGCGAGGCCCCGTCAGTAGACGAAAAGCGAGGTTGCATGACTATTGGTTGCACATGCAGTTTCACTACTTCTCCTCGAACAAAAAAATGGTACACATGTCAACAGCACGATGGTTGAGGTATAACACAATTTTACTGGAAATGCCAAATATCACAGTAAAGAGATGTACTGTGCTTAACCCTGCTACTCTTCTTCCTACAGAAGCTGATGGTGAACCACATGACTATGTAGCTGTAACTAATGAGATTTGTAGCCCAAGACCCAAGATATTCCTTTGCAGAATGCAGAAATGGAAGTGTTTGTAGATGGAGCAGCATCCAGGAACAAAAAACAGGCCAAACTTGCATAAGTTATGCCGTGGTAACTGCACATGGTATATTAAAATCAGAGTCTATAATGTCTATTATCGCCGCACTCACCACCGCAACAAAACGATAGCGGACAAAATAAATAATTCGCATTTCAAATTAATTTGTGAAATGACCGCCAGGTGGCGCAAAGTGACATTTTCCGTTGTCTCGGTTTTACAATATAACTGAGTCATAAAAAAGTCAAAACAATATGTTGTATCGAAGAAATACTACAGTAATAATAATTTCCACATCTGTGTATTCTATACAACAAACATGAAAAATCTGAACCAGAGCTATTGATATTTACTGTACAATAATGAGTAAAAAAAAATTAAGTTAAACATTGAAACAATTTCACTAGATGACAATTTTATTTGTACAAAGAATGAACTGTTATATATCCTATCTCTGTTTGTATCAGATTATTGTTATTTAAAAAAATACATTCAAACATACATGCAGAAAATGCAAACTTTAAATATAGAAATAACTGGAAAACTCGATTTTCAGAATAAAACATTAAAATAACTCAAAAAAGACTCTAAAAATGCTGTGTTGTTTCTGTAAACACATTGTTGGGTTGCTCATGTTGGGTCAAATGAGATGTAGTGAGTCATTTACAAATGAACACCTGATTGGGTTATTTTGATCCAACAATTGGTTTATTCTTTATTATCTGGTTTCTCCAAACAGCAGCCTGCAAAATGTTTGATATATAATTGTTATTGTGTTACAAGTTGTCACGGCGTGTGCCTGTAATGGGCGTGCGCTCAAATCAATATCCCTCCTCGCTCACTAGCTAGGCGGCCTCTCCTTCTGCTGGTGCGCGAAGGAGCAGGGCCACAGAATTAGGCACGGCTGGTGAGCTATCGCAGCTAATGATCCCGGGCTTCTCCCCATGCTATATAATACAGCGGGGAGTGTAACTCGGGGTCTGTTGCACTGTAAACACGATTAAGTTGGCAAAACTCAAAATATTTGAGGTAATCAGTTACATCATAATTTTTGAGTTTGTTGAATTTGTTCAGCTAACGTGTAAAGGTTCAGTTCTACAAACTCATAAATACCAAAAAGTTATGAATACTCAATTATTACTCATTCAATTATTTAAGTTAACAGTACTCAGTGTGTTTAATTGCATTGAGCATTAGGGTTTACTGTGTAGTGATGAAGATAATCATGTTTTAGGGCTCCTGTGTCTGCTTTACAAATGTCAGAAACATTCAAATGCAAATAATTCCCCCCTCCCCAGAGGTGAATCAGCGGTTCTCACCTATACATTCAGAGAAACTAAAATGCACCCCTCCCCACTTTAAGACCCTCTTGGATCTGAGGCTCTTCTGAAGACCTGCACTGCTTCAGGCCTCTTTTTAAATCTTCTGGATTCCAGATTCTAAAATTGACATTGTTACCGTTTTTAATCCCTGGAATGGAAGACATTGAGATTTTCCTTATCATAACATGAATTGTATTGTTTTAATCACTCTATACACAATTTTCCTTGGTATTTTTTAAAAATAAAATATTAAAATTTAATACAAAATGAAAATAAAAAACAAAAGAATAGACCATTTGTATTTATTTGTTGTGTATAGAGTGATTAAAAACAGTTCAAGGCATGTTATGATGAGGAAACTTTCCATCTCTTCCACACTGACTGACTGATGACTGACTTTTGTCAGCAGAGCTTCTGTTTCACTGAATAATCCATGACTTTTCATAAATATGTAAGACCTATTGACACCTCTCAGGTGACACACACACACACACACACACACACACACACACACACACACACACATCATCAGCACGTCCCTCCCCCAAACCGCGCAGCATTGAGCATTTACTTATATTTGAACTGAGTCGTTCACATAAATCACTGATCAATAGCTTATTATATCAGTTTATTCATACAGATGTACCTGTTTTACATGGAAATTTACAGGCTTGTTACTGAATGATTTACTCTGATAAAGAGTCATGAGAACAGTGGCAGCTGGAACACCTAAAATAAATGCAGGATTAATATTTATAATCTAAATAAAAATGCTTTTCTAAACGTGTGCTATTGTTATTTACTATAATATTTGTTAATTTAATTTAAATGAGGTTTGGTGTCACAGATAAACGGAGACGGACCAGAAGACTAGCAGTTAGCCATGTAGCGTGGATGGTAAACCCAAACGCGGAAGTAGCACGAGCAGGCAGGATAACCACGCTGTTTATTTTAAGAACTCTCCCGGAGCGAGAGCAAGAGTTTACACAAATATACTCGTGTTCGAATAACACACACTCAATCGAAAGCAAAACCCAAGAAAGTGAGTACTCGCGGTTGGAAGGACAAAATGTCGGGGATAGCATGGACAAACTCAATGACTGAGCGATGTGAAGCACCATCTTGTTTCCTTTTATGCTTCCTGACTTACGACCGTATTACTTCCGGGTCCTAGTGCCGGTCGTGTTGTGAGTGCGCATGACAGTACAGGTTTTTTGCACTTTTTGAGAGAACGCGCCTATCATCTGACCAACAACAAGCGAATCCATCAGGAAATAATCACAACTCCGGCACAAAGGTACGTTATTATGTCTACCATTCAGCTCGCTCAGTGTGTGGAGTGCAGGATGTTTAAACATTCTTCCTCCGTCATTAGTGATAATTTTATTTGTGATAGGTGTGTGTTAGTTAGCACCCTGACGGAGAAGATAGTAGCATTAGAGGAGCGCATCCAGACTTTAGAGAGGGTTAGAGAGCGCGAGAGCAGCGTTAATCCTGTAGCGGAACGTCTGGGTGCCACAGGTGGAGATAATCAGCCCCCGACTCCGGCAGTAGAGCCTCACAGCGGGGCGAGTGGATGACGACTCGGCGGCATACTCGTTCAGCCAAAGCTAATGCTAAGGCTAGCCCACCGGAGCACACCTCTTCTGCGCTTCACGTGTCCAACAGGTTCGCTCTCCTCAGTGATGCACCCGCTGAGAAAACTGAAAGAGGTTATAGGAGACTCTATACTGAGACATGTGAAATTAGCTCGGCCTTTAGGGGCGGCAGCGGCAGTGGTCAGGTGTATCCCGGGAGCCAGAGCACCGGACATAGCAGGTAATCTTAGGGCTCTAGGACAGCAGAGGTTCTCTAAGATAGTGGTACATGCTGGAGCTAACGATATACGCCTTCGTCAGTCAGAGGTTAGTAAGAGTAACTTTACAGAGGTGTTTAAAATAGCGAAGGCGATGTCCGAAGAAGTAGTTTGCTCTGGTCCCATCCCAATGAGACGTGGCTCGCTGAACCACTGGATGTCCAGGTGGTGCTCCGAAAACAACGTGGGCTACATAGACAACTGGAAGACCTTTGAGGGCAAAACTGGCCTGTTAGGGCGGGACGCTGTCCATCCCACTCGGGAAGGTGCTGCTCTCATTTCTTGCAGTATAGCACATAGTCTCAGAAGAGGCCTAGTTAATCGGTGACAATCCAGAGCCCAGGCCAGGGAGCAGACAGACAGGCTAAACCAACCGTCTGCTAGCTGCAGAGAGTCGTCACTCAGGGTTCATCATATTGAGACTGTGTCTGTTCCTCGAGCTAAACATAAACATAAATTTAGAAAGACTCAGAAAGTCTGTTTTAGTAATTTAATTAACATAGATACCACAAACTCGGATCACACTGAATGCGCAGCCGGCACCTCTGATCTGAAGCTAGGACTGTTAAATATTAGATCTCTCGCATCTAAAGCAGTTATTGTTAATGAAATTATCACAGATCAGGAGTTTGATATATTATGTTTAACAGAAACCTGGATTAAACAGGACGAGTATGTAGCTCTAAATTAAGCTAGCCCTCCTGGATACAGCTACATACATCAGCCTCGGCTAACTGGTAGAGGAGGAGGAGTCGCATTTATTTATAACGATAATCTGTCTCTCGTACAAAAACACAGTTTTAAATTTAATGCATTTGAAGTTCTCTATAGTAACATAAAGTCAGCTCAGTCGATCCCGCTAATCATCATTTACAGACCCCCAGGGCCGCACTCGGAGTTTCTCTGTGAATTTGCAGATTTCCTCTCAAACCTTGAGAGGAAATCTGTTGTTTCTGTAGACAAAGCGTTAATTGCTGGAGACTTTAATATTCATTTTGAGAATCCAGAAGACCCTCTGAGAACAGCATTCTTGTCCATACTGGACTCAGTAGGAGTAAATCAGTGTGTAGTAGGACCCACTCATAAAGCAGGTCACACTTCAGATTTAATATTATCCTTCGGATTAAGTATAGGAAATATAATCACAATTCCACAGTCTGAAGTTATCTCAGATCACTACCTTGTCTCGATTAAAGCGTGTCATAATAATAATGTATGCACAGCACTGCGCTTCCACCTTAAACGTACATTTACATCAAATACCGCACAGAGCTTTATCAATAATCTTCCAGAATTATCAACTTTGATTGGATCGCCATCTGACTTCACAGAACTCGAACAGGCGAATGAATATCTAGAGTCAGCACTTCGTTATAGCTTACATAATGTAGCTCCAGTTAAAAGGAAAATGATTAGAGATAAGAAACTCGCTTCTTGGTATAATGACCACACACGTGCTGTAAAACAAACCGCTCGAAAATTTGAACGTAAATGGCGCCAAACTAAATTGTTAGTATTCAAAATAGCTTGGAAGGAGAGCATCTTGAACTATAAAAAAGCTCTCAGTGATGCTAGATCAACGTATCTCTCCACTCTTATAGAAAATAACAAAAACAACCCGAGATTTTTATTTAATACCGTAGCTAAATTAACTAAAAACAAGACCACTGCTTCATGAACTTTTTCAATAACAAAATCATAAATATTAGGCAAAAAATTCAGGCTTTGAAACCAGACAATTTAAATAATTCAGATGAACTAACCACATCACATCAGAACTTAGAATACTTTACTCCCCTTGAAGCGACGAAACTAATTTCACTCATCTCTTCTTCAAAATCGTCAACCTGTATATTAGATCCTATACCGACACATTTTCTCAAACAGATAGTACCAGCAATAATAGAACCCCTGTTGAAAGTAATTAACTGTTCACTCAATAGTTTGTATGTCCCCAAATCCTTTAAATTAGCCATTATTAAACTGCTAATCAAGAAACCTGACCTTGACCCCAGTCAGCTTTCTAATTACAGGCCGATATCAAACCTTCCCTTTATCTCCAAGATTCTGGAAAAGGTAGTATCATAGCAGCTATGTTCACATCTACACAGAAATAGCATAAATGAACTGTATCAGTCAGGATTTAGGCCTCATCACAGCACAGAGACAGCACTTGTTAAAGTAGTAAACGACCTCCTATGGGCCTCTGATCAGGGTTGCGTCACTATACTTGTGTTACTGGACCTCAGTGCAGCTTTTGACACCATTGATCATAGTATTCTCCTTCACAGATTAGAAAACGGTAGTAGGAATTAAGGGAACTGCCCTCTTGTGGCTCAGATCCTATTTGACTGATCGTTATCAGTTTGTAGATTTAGATGGTAACTATTCCTCATGTTCTCAAGTGGAGTTTGGTGTTCCACAGGGTTCAGTTTTAGGCCCACTGCTTTTTTCCCTTTACATGCTTCCTCTGGGCAACATAATTCGTAAACATGGTATTAGTTTTCATTGTTATTCTGATGACACACAATTATATGTCTCAGCAAAACCAGATGAGAAAAACCAGTTTGCTAAAATTGAGCAGTGTGTGCAGGACATAAGAGATTAGATGTTAATTAATTTTCTTCTGCTTAATCCTGATAAGACAGAAGTTCTGGTCATAGGACCACAAGTAGCTAGAAGTAAGCTTTCTGATCACACTGTAACTTTAGATGGCCTTTCTGTTCCATCAAATGCAACAGTAAAAGACCTTGGTGTGATTATAGATTCCAGCCTTTCGTTTGAAGCACATATAGATAATATTACCAGGATAGCTTTCTTTCACCTTAGAAATATTGTCAAGATTAGAAACATATGTCACTAAATGATGCAGAAAAACTAGTTCATGCCTTTATCACCTCTAGGTTGGACTATTGTAACGCCTTACTGTCTGGTTGTTCAACTAGGTGTATAAACAAGCTTCAGTTAGTACAGAATGCAGCAGCGAGAGTCCTCACTAAAACCAGAAGATACGAGCACATCACCCCTATCTTATCTACACTGCATTGGCTCCCTGTGAAATTTCGCATCGATTTTAAGATACTACTTTTGACATTTAAAGCACTAAATGGTCTCGCGCCACAGTATTTGAGTGAACTGCTAGTGTCTTATGATCCGCCACGCCTACTTCGATCAAAGAATGCAGGCTGCCTGTCAGTACCACGTATTATTAAAACTACAGCAGGGGGCAGATCTTTTTCTTACAAAGCTCCAAAGTTATGGAATAGTCTTCCTATTAATGTTCGGGACTCAGACACAGTCTCAGTGTTTAAGTCTAGGCTAAAAACCTATTTATTTAGCCCAGCATTTTTGTAAATAGATTAACCTTAGGTAAGATCTGGGGGACTCATGAACGTAGAGTATTCTGGTGAACTGGTACGTTTAGATGCTGTCCTCCCCACTCTCATTGATCACTCAGGTTTGTTGATGGTGAGGTGATTGGTTGCTTTACATCACAGGGAGCCCTCATGTCTGTGTTTCTTTCTGGCTCTCCTTTTTAGTTATGCTGTTATAGTTAGTCCTGCCGGAGTCCCTGCTTGCACTTTGCACTAAATATACATTCACCTTATACATGTTGACTGTGACCATACCTAACTGCCATCTCTCCTTATTTTCTGTTCTCTCCTCTTCTGCTCTCTCTCTCTCTCTCTCTCTCCTTTCCCTCTCTCTGTCTCTCTGTCGAGCTATACATGTCACTCCTGAGATGCCAGTGATCCAGACCCCTCTGCCTTCTGGACCCGTCTAAAACGTCCTGGAGTCCTGCTTCTGGTTGGAGATCTCGTCGCATGGATGCCCTGTGTGGTCTGCCTGGATTCGTGTGGTGGCTGGGGATGGTTCCATGAAGACTGTCCTGTCATCGATTGATGTTCTGGGGACCTGTGACTTCAGTTGTTCGATAGCTCAGGACTGGAATCTCCTACAGTCTACTTGAGCCTCCAGGAACAAACTGGACTCCTTTTAATTTTAATTTTAAACACATCTGTTATACTGAACGTCCAGTGCACATTATTATGCTGATCAATCCCTGCTATCCATTATCACCCAGATGAGGATGGGTTCCCTGTTGAGTCTGGTTCCTCTCAAGGTTTCTTCCTATTACCATCTCAGGGAGTTTTTCCTTGCCACCGTCGCCCTCGGCTTGCTCATCGGGGACAATCTTATCATTTTGATTCATACACATTGCATACAAACTTACTTCTTTTATTGTGTAAAGCTGCTTTGCGACAATGTCAATTGTTAAAAGCGCTATATAAATAAAATTGACTTGACTTGACTTGACAGTACCCCCCTGTCTAGGACTGACTCCCGACGGTCCTGGGTTGGAGGATACCCGACGACGGTAGTCCCGGATGAGTTCAGGGTCGAGGATGAACCGGGCCGGAATCCAAGATCGTTCCTCGATACTGGATTCCTCTGCCCCGAGGACGTGAATCGAGGATCCGATGTACGGTATAGGTGGGACTACCCTCAATGATGCGGGGAGGAGGAGGGTGGGTGGGTGGGTGTAACCATTGGGGAGGTAGTGAAAGGTTTTAGCTGGGAGGTGTGGAATACCGGGTGGATCCGGAGCGCCGCAGGTAGCTGGAGCCGGTAGGTGACAGGATTGATCCAGAGAGTGACACGGTATGAACCAATGAACCTGGGAGAAAGTTTCTTAGATTCAGTGTGGAGATGATAGTCATATGGTTTTTTGTTGATAGTCATACTCTGTCACCTATATTGTATCTATAATCATCCCGGAGGGTGTCAACGGCGATGTTGAATGGTGTAGCGGTGGTTGGCGTGCTGGAAGGCTGGAAACCGTGGCATACCTCAAATGGACTGAGATTGGTGGCTGATGAGACGTGGAGATTGTGGGATAGCTCAGCCCATAGGAGGTAGTGGGCCCAGGAGCGCTGGCGATCGGCGACGAAGCATCTCAGGTAGCACTCCAGTTGTTGGTTGGTCCGCTCCGTCTGACCGTTCGTCTGGGGTTGGTAACCAGAGGATAGACTACAGGTGGAATTGATCAGACGGCAGAAGGCCTTCCAGAACCGCGCAGTGAACTGAGGCCCCCTGTCTGAGATGATGTCTTTTAGGAACCCATGCAGGCGGGCTACGTGTTCCAACATCAGCTCTGTGGTTTGTTTGGCTGACGGGAGTCCGGCGAGGGATACCAGGTGCACGGCTTTGGAGAACCGGTTGACGATGGTTAAGATGGTGTTTTTCCCTTCGGAGACCGGCAGGCCCGTGATGAAATCTATGGCAATGTGTGTCCAGGGCCGGCGGGGAACAGGGAGTGGTTGTAGTTCCCCTGGCGTTGGTTGGTTATTATCCTTGGACCTGGCGCACACTGGGCGTGCCTGGATGAACTCTTTGATGTTTTTTCGCCATGGATGGCCACCAGAAGGTGTGTCCAGAAGAGGTGTCCAGAGAGGGGGGATGAATGGCCCCACTGTAAAACCTCGGTCCTCATGTCATGGGGCACTTAGAGTCGCCCAGGTGGCACACCTGCCGCTTCGGTCTCCGCCACCTGTGCCCGGCGAACCCTCGTTTCCAGGTCCCAGCGGAGTGGTGCGATGATCTTGGTGGATGAGATGACAGGCACCTGGGGGACGTCTTCCTCATGTTGTCGGGAGAGGGCGTCGGCTTTGGTGTTCTTGGACCCCGGGCGGTAGGACAGATGGAAATTGTAATGTTCGAAGAACACTGCCCACCACGCCTGTCTCGGGTTGAGTTGCTTCAGGTTGCGGATCGTGATCAGGTTCTGATGATCGGTCCAGATGATGAACGGATCCCTGGCGCCCTGGAGCCAGTGTCACCATTCTTCCAAAGCCCACTTTATGGCCAGCAGCTTGCGGTCCCCTACCCTGTATCGCTGCTGAGTGGAGTCAAATTTTTTGGAAAAGAAACTACAGGGGTGTAGTTTTTGGTCTGGACCTCCCTGGGAGAGAACAGCTCCGGTGCCCTCATCTGAAGCGTCCACCTCCACAACAAATGGCTTACTTGCATCTGGGTGGAGCAGAATTTGAGCGGTGGTGAACCGGTGACATAGTTCATGAAAGGCGGCGATGGCAGAGTGGTTGAGGCTGAAGTGATGAGTTGATGGTCGAGTCAGAGCGGTTAAAGGGGCGGCAACCGTACTGTCGTCCCGGATAAAGCGACGGTAGAAGTTTGCAAACCAGAGAAACCGTTGAAGTTGTTTGAGGGTCTTGGGTAGGGGCCAATGACGCACAACTTCCAGTTTCTGTGGGTCCATGGCCACACCCTGAAGCGAGATGACAAAACCCAGGAACGTGGTGGAGCGCTCGTGAAAGGTGCATTTTTCCAACTTACAGTACAGTTGATGGGCGAGCAATCTCTTAAGGACCGCTCTGACATGCTAGGTGTGTTCTTCAACTGTACGTGAGTAAATGAGGATATCGCCGAGATAGACGAACACCCACAGGCCTAGCATGTCCCTGAGGACATCATTGATGAACTGTTGGAAGGCGGCGGGTGGATTGCAGAGTCCAAATGGGATAACCAAACTTTCATAGTGTCCAGTGGGGGTGATGAAGGCTGTTTTCCACTCATCGCCCTCTCTGATGCGCACCAAGTTATAGGCGCTCCGGGGGTCCAACTTTGTGAAGATGGTGGCACCAGAGAGAGCGTCCAGGGCTGAGTTGGTAAGCGGCAATGGGTGTCAGGTCCCGGTAGGCGGCGGGGATGGTGTTGGTGTCGACATCGGGGGCCTCTGACCCCCTACTCCACTCCCAGTTCTTTGGCATAAGAAGAGTCAGTGAAGTTACCTGCGGCAGCGGAGTCAATGAACGCAGTGCTTCTGACCCGTTTGTGGCCAAACTGGAGGTGTACTTGGACCGTGAGATGGGAAACACTGAGAGGTGGAGTGAGCATTTCCCGGGCGAAGAGGGCAGATGGCTCTGTGGTGCTGTCAAGGAGGCGCGTCCTAGTTGCATGGGTTCCCTGGCTCCGGTGTCAACCACGACGGGAGGTTGAGAACCGATTGATCCTGTAGGTGCAGTAGTGAATGAGGGGTGAGCTTCCGGAACAGGCGTATGAGAGAAGAAGGAAGGAGTTCGGGGCGTGAAATGGGGCAGTGATGGCGTGATAGGCGGCAGAGTGCGAGGAGCTGGCTTGGGGCGGGCGAGCAGACGCTTGTCGATTTGGAGGGCGAGTTGAATTAAGCCCTCCAATGTGGCTGAGAGTTTGGGAATTCACGTCTGGCGATCTCGTCCTTAATGCGCGCCACCAGTCCCTCGTTGTAGTCTGTTCGGAGGGCGGAGTCTCCCCAGTCGGTCTGAACAGCAAGGGTTTGGAAATCAGCCGTGTATCTTGGATGCCTTTGCGGAGAACCGTGACCTCACTACGGAGCTGATCAATCAGCTTAGCATGTTGGTCAACCACATCACAGAGGTGAGCGTAATCCGCTGGGTTTACTGCTGATGGCTCAGTCATTCTGTCACAGATAAATGGAGATGGACCAGAAGACTAGCAGTTAGCCCTGTAGCGTGGATGGTAAACCCAAAGACGGAAGTAGTGCGAGCAGGCAGGATAACCACGCTGTTTATTTTAAGAACTCTCCTGGAGCGAGAGCAAGAGTTTACACAAATAAACTTGCATTCTAATAACACACACTCAATCGAAAGCAAAACCCAAAAAAGTGAGTACTCACGGTTGGACGGACAAAATGTCGGGGATAGCATGGGCAAACTCAATGACTGAGCAATGTGAAGCGCCATCTTGTTTCCTTTTATGCTTCCTGACTTAACCTTACTACTTCCGGGTCCTAGTGCCGGTCGTGTTGCGAGTGCGCATGACATTTGGGCTCTGGGATGTTGGTCATCGTGATCCTCCTCTTTAACTTCCTACGTAGTCTAATCATCGCTCACCCGCACGCATAGTTTTCCAGAGTGCAGCGGCAGAAGTAGACTAATGATTATTAATGCGTCTGGAAAAACAACAAGGAGACCGACTCTGACCATCTTAATAATTCATTTATAAATTAGTGATTTCTTTGGTTTCGGGTTTAATGATGAAGGTGATCATGTCATCTCGTCATCTCCGCAGCCATGGATGCGCCTATAATTCACTTTTCCAATTACGAATTACATCATCTAAAATCGTTTTCCATTAGTTTACATAAAAGCAGACATTTCGCTTTTTATAAGTATATATTTTTCACGTCTCTGCGGCGAGTATACACAGAGTTTCAGTTCATTTTCTCAAGTTAGCGTTCCCTATTTACTTTCATTATTTTAACAAAATCATAAGGTTTTTTCATCATTGTGAGTGCACTTAAATAAAAGTGGAGTCTTATAAAGGCTATGTAGCTTATATAGTTTTATTATATTGTTTTTGAACATTAAACTGGCAAACCTTTTCTGAAGCGTGTCCTAACCCAGAACCAGAGAATCTGAAGAGAAAGCAGTGAAGTGCTAGTAACCTCTCCTGTAAACCCCAACATACCCTCATCTGCACGCAAAGTGCATGGGTCAGAAGAACCAACTAGAGTGACGGGAACAACGCAGAATTATGACTCTCCACTCAAATACATCGCAAGAACAAGCACATAGTTAAATTTAAAGCCATCACGTGAGGAAATTGTAAGGAATCAAGGTGAACTGAAGCTGCAGCACCAGATAGCATATGGGAACATGTAAAGGTAGACTAAAGTTAATTATACCAATAACATAGGTTTTGATGCCACAGGGAGACAATATGGAATAATTCTTCATAATAGAAATATGGAGACAATTCCACCTATGTGGTCCCTTGGCAAAAAAGAGACACTTGTGCCATGCAAGATCAGAAGGAAAATGAGGAACCTGACTTAGGATGGTCTGAGTGCACCATTTACATTAGTATGTAGGTCGCCTAAATGTAGTATAGTAATGATGGTAGTTGTCTGTTCATAGAGTTATCGTCTACAAATACAAAAATATTACAACAAAATATTTTTTTAAATGCTTTTGTGTCAGGGGTCTTTCCCCCATAAAAACAGCTGTAGCGTCCTCTGTGTGCATTAGAGTGCTAGTGGTGATATTGTTTTAAAAACCAGGTTGGAGAGACAATGTCTGTGAAAATTACCTAATGCATGGCTTTATTCCCTGCTGAAAAAAACAGCATAGACCAGCATAGCTGGTTAACATTATACCAGCGTACGTTGTGTTTTAGTGCTGGTATGCTGGTGACCAGCATACATTTTGCTGGTATGCTGGTGCTGGTATGCTGGTCACTTTAATGATGCTTGTCCACAGCATACCAGCAAACATAATTAGATTAGATTAGATTCAACTTCAGACATTGCTTTTCAACCATGCTTCAATCGAATTATTTAAAAAAAAATGAACTCATGGAACAGGCCTGGACAAAAATGATGGTACCCCTAACTTAATAGTTTGTTGCACAAACTTTTGAGGCAATCACTGCAATCAAACGATTCCTGTAACTGTCAATGAGACTTCTGCACCTCTCTGCAGGTATTTTGGCCCACTCCTCATGAGCAAGCTGCTCCAGTTGTTTCCGGTTTGAAGGGTGCCTTTTCCAGACAGCATGTTTCAGCTCCTTCCAAAGATGCTCAATAGGATTGAGGTCAGGGCTCATAGAAGGCCACTTTAGAATAGTCCAATGTTTTCCTCTTAGCCATTCTTGATGTTTTTAGCTGTGTGTTTTGGGTCATTGTCCTGTTGACCCATGACCTGCGACTGAGACCCAGCTTTCTGACACTGGCCAGCACATTTCTCTCTAGAATCCCTTGATAGCCTTGAGATTTTACTGTACCCTGCACAGATTCAAGACACCCTGTGCCAGATGCAGTAAAGCAGCCTCAGAACATAACAGAGCCTCCTCCATGTTTCACAGTAGGGACAGTGTTCTTTTCTTGATATGCTTCTGTGAACATAGAGCTGATTTGCATTGGCCAAAAAGTTTCATTTTTGTTTCATCTGTCCATAGGACATTCTCCCAGAAGCTTTGTGGCTTGTCAACATGTAGTTTGGCATATTCCAGTCTGGCTTTTTTATGATTTGTTTTCAACAATGGTGTCCTCCTTGGTCGTCTCCCATGTAGTCCACTTTGGCTCAAACAATGACAGATGGTGCGATCCGACCCTGATGTTCCTTGAGCATGAAGTTCACCTTGGATCTCTTTAGAAGTCTTTCTGGGCTCTTTTGTTACCATTCGGATTATCCGTCTCTTTGATTTGTCATCAATTTTTCTCCTGCGGCCACGTCCAGGGAGGTTGGCTACAGTCCCATGGATCTTAAATTTCTGAATAATATGTGCAACTGTAGTCACAGGAACATCTAGCTTCTTGGAGATGGTCTTATAGCCTTTACCTTTAACATGCTTGTCTATAATTTTCTTTCGAATCTCTTGAGACAACTCTTTCCTTCGCTTTCTCTGGTCCATGTTGAGTGTGATACACACCATGTCACCAAACAACACAGTGACTACCTGGAGCCCTATATATAGGCCCACTGACTGATTACAAGATTGTAGACACCTGTGATGCTAATTAGTGGACACACCTTGAATTAACATGTCCCTTTGGTCACATTATTTTCAGTATTTTCTAGGGGTACCATCATTTTTGTCCAGGCCTGTTTATGAGTTTATTTTTTTAAATAATTCTGTTGAAGCATGCTTGAAAAGCAATGTCTGACTTTCATTGGTTAACATTCATAGATTTTTTTATTTATTTTTACTTTTGTCAGATTAAAGTTATTTATGTGACCATTGTGAGTTTTTCTTTCATTGACCAAAGGGTACCAACAATTTTGTCCACGTGTGTACATATATTTGTATACAGCCCATGTGCAGACTGTACAAATGAATGAACAGGAAGTATTTACAGAGGTATTAAACAGGAATGTTGGGTTATCAGTGATGGTGGTACCGTCCATGTAAGGGGGTCAATGAAGTTGTGTTCAATAAGGTAACCACTGTGGGGTAGAAACTGTTCCTCAGCCTGCTGCTCTTGGCTTTTAGGCATCTGAACCTTTTTCCATAGGGAAGGAGAGAAAACATTTTATGTGCAGGTTGAGAGGTGTCCTTCACGATGCTTCAAGCTCTACGCAGACACCTCCTCTTGTAGACTTCCTCAATGACAGGAAGTTGGGTACCGATGGATTTTGCCATGATACTATGCTGTTCACCACCCCATCTAATGTTGGTATGGTATAAAAGCCAGAATACATGGAAGATTGTCATCCAATATGTAAAATATAAAACACAATCAGTATAAAATCAGCTTTATTGGCCAACACAAACAATATTAACATTGTGTAATATGTAACAATATATTGTAAAGCTTGTTGTAGTGGGCACTGGGTCACGGACACACAGACACAGGTGCAGTGCAATAAGCGTGCTTTATTATACAGTTTGTGAAACTCACACACATTCTTTCTTTCTCTCATTTGAGTTACTTGCTGTCATAACCATAGGAAGGCAGAAGGGAGCAGAAAACCCAGCCCGTGGATAGTGCTTCTGGTAGGTCGTGAGAGCGAGCTGCCAGGGTTGGCACAGAGCTCGCAGGTGCCTTAAAGCACAGGCTCCTTCTCGGCAGTGTCCTCGGACAATAAGCCCCTCTGGCGTCGGAATCTACAAAAGAGGAAGAGAAACCATATAAGTCATGCGGACGACAGCTCTCCTCCACCGGTATACGCTGCGGGGGGTCCCTTCCTGATTGACAGGTGGATGGTAGATTCCTTCCTGTGGCCAATGTCGGTGAACGGTGGCACCCCGCCCCCTTTTTAGGTCTCCTAGAGTTATTGTTTCCTCTTATTTTTCGGAGGTGGCTTTGTTTAGGTGAGTGAGGAAGCTTTTCCTTATTGTGTGCACTGGGTGCCAGCCCATCGCCACAATATACAATATGCACATTTGTAACAATATGATGATTTAACAATGAACAGAAAATAAGTTTTGATAAAAAAATAATAACAAAAACAAAGCATGAGACCAACCTCTCAGGGACACTTTCACACAGTTACTTTCACACTACCGGAGTGTAAATGAGTGAGCTTGGCCCTCACTCTTTATTTAGGGGTCTGCAGGTTTATGGGCGCTGAAGTAGTTCTGACATGTCCTGACATTTGTGTATTTTTCTTACTTATAAACATATAAATGTCACCTTTTTCACCTAGTTCAAGGTAAATGTCTAGGATTGAGGGAAGAGTGACACAGATAATCTTATACACAGAAGGCACATTTCTAGCATACTGTAAATATGGCCATGCAAACAGACATTCAGGGTAAAACAGTGGGAACAGGAACAGTGCACTATGAAGAAAGGGTGTTAGGTTTGTAAAAGCCCACTTTTACACCCTATACACAGTCATACATCTTAGTGCCTCTCTCGAAAAGCAGTTCTTGTTTAACTCAAGACACAAGTGAACATCACATACCTGGCATTTCCATGGTGTTTATGGCTGCTTAGCATAAATTGATTTGCAATTCACACAGACCCTGTTACCAGAAGTGGTAACATTCCTGGCATCTGAGGTCAGTCAATGTGCTGGTTGTGTGCAGTCACAGGTGAAGCCTTATCATGTGCTTAAAAAAATACAAGCAATCCATCACGAATCCACACCCCAGTCGTGGTCGAGGTTCCCATGACATGGTCCATCTGTATCTTGCCTGGTTGTTTGCATTTGGTCTCTATGAAACAGGTGGCTGATCATTTTCATGGTCACAACGGTTTATAGAAAAGGAAAAAGAAACATAAGCATGATGATAAAATTACTGTCAATAATCAAATAATCCAAATAGCTATCATAACATGAAGCTATCCAAACCGGGGGGCATATATTATAAACATTTACACCACTGTTGATACTGACAACCATCTGTAATCTACATACTGTAAGGCATTAACTTAGCCACCTGTGAGCTAACCTGTTTGTGCTAAGCTACATAAGGCAGTATGTTAGCATGATTTAGCAGTGTTATCTACATGCTAACCAAACCATGTAAGTGACACTAAATGACAATGTTTCACATAAAATGGCAAAAGCTTGTGAGAAAATGTGGAAAAATAAATTAATATTAGTTAATATATTATCAGAATAAAGATTATATAAGATTTCAAAACTTACCCATGGTAAGGGCTTGTTGTATTCTCCTGCTTCATTCTCTGTTGGAATCTCAGTGTTGTTCTGAGGTAAATCTAAACTCCTCCCACTGTCCAGAACATTCTGTAGAGCTTCAGAAACCTGTAAAGCGTATAACTATGGAATGATATCCTGGACATTTTTCCAAAGGAATTGCAAATTGCATTTGCAATTGCGTTTTCCATATGTGGATGCATAAAGTGTGACAGAATTCAAATGCAATTACAAACTTTGCATTACCGTTTGCTTTTTCGCCTTCGCGAACGCACACTGACCACTGACTAAATTTCAAATGAAAACGCGAAGTCATTTGCCATGTCTTTCAAGTTATGAGCCTGTCATATTTAAATAGCAAAATCAATTAGCACGTCTGCTTTTTCACTTTCTCTGCGTCGCGCATGTAGCCTGCCAAAACTCAATCGCAATTGCTAATCCATTTGAAATTGCATTTCTGATGTGTTACACAGAAACCTGTCAATCAGCGTCATGGCCCCTGCGAAAGGATGACACGCAAACCCGTGAAGCGTTCCTCTTTTTGCGTTTCCAAAGCCTGTCTGGCATGCATATCCGGTATTCACTGACATCAATAGCCTGTTGTTGGTTTAGAGAAAGGTTCACTGACTGGTTCTTGACATCGTCATGTCAGAGTAGTAAGAGAACTATAAAAGGACTCCTGCATTCTCCTGTACGGAGACAGGTGGTTTGGCGTAGCTTAGGTCCAAACAAGGAACTGACTAGTAGTAGGTTTAAGGTTAGTTAGGATTAGGTTAATGCCACACAATCGCCTGACTAGCACTAGGGATGTGGGTAAGGATATGTTTTGGACCTCAAAGGACTTGACTACTCTAACTTTCAAAGGCTGCCTTGGTCGCCCAGCCCTTGAGAATAGGAATCAAGTTTCAGAACTGCAATTGTTTATTTTGACAGTAGCTATTGTTTAAAATGAGCTGGAAGTGAGCAGACGCACAAAAGCTACTGTTGAGTAGATCTGAGAAAAATGTCACAACAAGATCTGTGCCCAACAACAGCATGTTCTGGCTCCTGTAGTCTGCTGTTTGTTGAAAGAGGGTTGCAAGAATTTAAATTTCTCTGTCCTGTCTGACCATTAGTGGTGTCCACATAAGGACCCTGCCGGTGCTGCTAGCAAAGAGTGCACCTGCTTAGCAATGCCTCGAACGATTGCAAAGACACTGTGGCTTTGTTAGAGAACAGCATTTGGGTGGGAGGTGCTTTGGCTTTTCATCAGTGGTCATATATTTGGTCAAAGGCCCCTTTTAGACCTTCAGTCCTTCAGGTGCCTGCTGAAGTGCCAGCCCTTATATGAGTGCTTTTCGACCAAAAGTTATTGTCCTTGTTTCAAGGGCATGTGATAAAATTGGATCGATACAGAGAAGATTAGCATGGCCCCTGCGACAGGATGACATGCAAATCCGTGAAGCGTTCCTCTTTTTGCGTTTCCAAAGCCTGTCTGGCATGCATATCCGGACACATGAGGACCCTGCCGGTGCTGCTAGCAAAGAGTGCACCTGCTTAGCAATGCCTCGAGCGATTGCAAAGACACTGTGGCTTTGTTAGAGAACAGCATCTGGGTGGGAGGTGCTTTGGCTTTTCATCAGTGGTCATATATTTGGTCAAAGGCCCCTTTTAGACCTTCCGTCCTTCAGGTGCCTGCTGAAGTGCCAGCCCTTATATGAGTGCTTTTCGACTGAGAGTTATTGTCCTTGTTTCAAGGGCATATGACAAAATTGGATCGATACAGAGAAGATTAGCATGGCCCCTGCGAAAGGATGACACGCAAATCCGTGAAACGTTCCTCTTTTTGCGTTTCCAAAGCCTGTCTGGCATGCATATCCGGTATTCATTGACATCAATAGCCTGCTGTTGGTTTAGAGAAAGTTTCACTGACTGGTTCTTGACATCATCATGTCAGAGTAGCAAGAGAACTACAAAAGGACTCCTGCATTCTCCTGTACGGAGACAGGTGGTTTGGCGTAGCTTAGGTCCAAACAAGGAACTGACTAGTAGTAGGTTTAAGGTTAGTTAGGATTAGGTTAATGCCACACAATCGCCTGACTAGCACTAGGGATGTGGGTAAGGATATGTTTTGGCCACCAAAGGACTTGACTACACTAACTTTCAAAGGCTGCACTTGGTCGCCCAGCCCTTGAGAATAGGAATCAAGTTTCAGAACTGCAATTGTTTATTTTGACAGTAGCTATTGTTTAAAATGAGCTGGAAGTGAGCAGACGCACAAAAGCTACTGTTGAGTAGATCTGAGAAAAATGTCACAACAAGATCTGTGCCCAACAACAGCATGTTCTGACTCCTGTAGTCTGCTGTTTGTTGAAAGAGGGTTGCAAGAATTTTAAATTTCTCTGTCCTGTCTGACCATTAGTGGTGTCCACATGAGGACCCTGCCGGTGCTGCTAGCAAAGAGTGCACCTGCTTAGCAATGCCTCGAGCGATTGCAAAGACACTGTGGCTTTGTTAGAGAACAGCATCTGGGTGGGAGGTGCTTTGGCTTTTCATCAGTGGTCATATATTTGGTCAAAGGCCCCTTTTAGACCTTCCGCCCTTCAGGTGCCTGCTGAAGTGCCAGCCCTTATATGAGTGCTTTTCGACTGAGAGTTATTGTCCTTGTTTCAAGGGCATATGACAAAATTGGATCGATACAGAGAAGATTAGCATGGCCCCTGCGACAGGATGACATGCAAATCCGTGAAGCGTTCCTCTTTTTGCGTTTCCAAAGCCTGTCTGGCATGCATATCCGGACACATGAGGACCCTGCCGGTGCTGCTAGCAAATAGTGCACCTGCTTAGCAATGCCTCGAGCGATTGCAAAGACACTGTGGCTTTGTTAGAGAACAGCATCTGGGTGGGAGGTGCTTTGGCTTTTCATCAGTGGTCATATATTTGGTCAAAGGCCCCTTTTAGACCTTCCGTCCTTCAGGTGCCTGCTGAAGTGCCAGCCCTTATATGAGTGCTTTTCGACTGAGAGTTATTGTCCTTGTTTCAAGGGCATATGACAAAATTGGATCGATACAGAGAAGATTAGCATGGCCCCTGCGAAAGGATGACACGCAAATCCGTGAAACGTTCCTCTTTTTGCGTTTCCAAAGCCTGTCTGGCATGCATATCCGGTATTCATTGACATCAATAGCCTGCTGTTGGTTTAGAGAAAGTTTCACTGACTGGTTCTTGACATCATCATGTCAGAGTAGCAAGAGAACTACAAAAGGACTCCTGCATTCTCCTGTACGGAGACAGGTGGTTTGGCGTAGCTTAGGTCCAAACAAGGAACTGACTAGTAGTAGGTTTAAGGTTAGTTAGGATTAGGTTAATGCCACACAATCGCCTGACTAGCACTAGGGATGTGGGTAAGGATATGTTTTGGCCACCAAAGGACTTGACTACACTAACTTTCAAAGGCTGCACTTGGTCGCCCAGCCCTTGAGAATAGGAATCAAGTTTCAGAACTGCAATTGTTTATTTTGACAGTAGCTATTGTTTAAAATGAGCTGGAAGTGAGCACACGCACAAAAGCTACTGTTGAGTAGATCTGAGAAAAATGTCACAACAAGATCTGTGCCCAACAACAGCATGTTCTGACTACTGTAGTCTGCTGTTTGTTGAAAGAGGGTTGCAAGAATTTTAAATTTCTCTGTCCTGTCTGACCATTAGTGGTGTCCACATGAGGACCCTGCCGGTGCTGCTAGCAAAGAGTGCACCTGCTTAGCAATGCCTCGAGCGATTGCAAAGACACTGTGGCTTTGTTAGAGAACAGCATCTGGGTGGGAGGTGCTTTGGCTTTTCATCAGTGGTCATATATTTGGTCAAAGGCCCCTTTTAGACCTTCCGTCCTTCAGGTGCCTGCTGAAGTGCCAGCCCTTATATGAGTGCTTTTCGACTGAGAGTTATTGTCCTTGTTTCAAGGGCATATGACAAAATTGGATCGATACAGAGAAGATTAGCATGGCCCCTGCGAAAGGATGACACGCAAATCCGTGAAGCGTTCCTCTTTTTGCGTTTCCAAAGCCTGTCTGGCATGCATATCCGGTATTCATTGACATCAATAGCCTGCTGTTGGTTTAGAGAAAGTTTCACTGACTGGTTCTTGACATCATCATGTCAGAGTAGCAAGAGAACTACAAAAGGACTCCTGCATTCTCCTGTACGGAGACAGGTGGTTTGGCGTAGCTTAGGTCCAAACAAGGAACTGACTAGTAGTAGGTTTAAGGTTAGTTAGGATTAGGTTAATGCCACACAATCGCCTGACTAGCACTAGGGATGTGGGTAAGGATATGTTTTGGCCACCAAAGGACTTGACTACACTAACTTTCAAAGGCTGCACTTGGTCGCCCAGCCCTTGAGAATAGGAATCAAGTTTCAGAAATGCAATTGTTTATTTTGACAGTAGCTATTGTTTAAAATGAGCTGGAAGTGAGCACACGCACAAAAGCTACTGTTGAGTAGATCTGAGAAAAATGTCACAACAAGATCTGTGCCCAACAACAGCATGTTCTGACTCCTGTAGTCTGCTGTTTGTTGAAAGAGGGTTGCAAGAATTTTAAATTTCTCTGTCCTGTCTGACCATTAGTGGTGTCCACATGAGGACCCTGCCGGTGCTGCTAGCAAAGAGTGCACCTGCTTAGCAATGCCTCGAGCGATTGCAAAGACACTGTGGCTTTGTTAGAGAACAGCATCTGGGTGGGAGGTGCTTTGGCTTTTCATCAGTGGTCATATATTTGGTCAAAGGCCCCTTTTAGACCTTCCGTCCTTCAGGTGCCTGCTGAAGTGCCAGCCCTTATATGAGTGCTTTTCGACTGAGAGTTATTGTCCTTGTTTCAAGGGCATATGACAAAATTGGATCGATACAGAGAAGATTAGCATGGCCCCTGCGAAAGGATGACACGCAAATCCGTGAAGCGTTCCTCTTTTTGCGTTTCCAAAGCCTGTCTGGCATGCATATCCGGTATTCATTGACATCAATAGCCTGCTGTTGGTGTAGAGAAAGGTTCACTGACTGGTTCTTGACATCATCATGTCAGAGTAGCAAGAGAACTACAAAAGGACTCCTGCATTCTCCTGTACGGAGACAGGTGGTTTGGCGTAGCTTAGGTCCAAACAAGGAACTGACTAGTAGTAGGTTTAAGGTTAGTTAGGATTAGGTTAATGCCACACAATCGCCTGACTAGCACTAGGGATGTGGGTAAGGATATGTTTTGGCCACCAAAGGACTTGACTACACTAACTTTCAAAGGCTGCACTTGGTCGCCCAGCCCTTGAGAATAGGAATCAAGTTTCAGAAATGCAATTGTTTATTTTGACAGTAGCTATTGTTTAAAATGAGCTGGAAGTGAGCACACGCACAAAAGCTACTGTTGAGTAGATCTGAGAAAAATGTCACAACAAGATCTGTGCCCAACAACAGCATGTTCTGACTCCTGTAGTCTGCTGTTTGTTGAAAGAGGGTTGCAAGAATTTTAAATTTCTCTGTCCTGTCTGACCATTAGTGGTGTCCACATGAGGACCCTGCCGGTGCTGCTAGCAAAGAGTGCACCTGCTTAGCAATGCCTCGAGCGATTGCAAAGACACTGTGGCTTTGTTAGAGAACAGCATCTGGGTGGGAGGTGCTTTGGCTTTTCATCAGTGGTCATATATTTGGTCAAAGGCCCCTTTTAGACCTTCCGTCCTTCAGGTGCCTGCTGAAGTGCCAGCCCTTATATGAGTGCTTTTCGACTGAGAGTTATTGTCCTTGTTTCAAGGGCATATGACAAAATTGGATCGATACAGAGAAGATTAGCATGGCCCCTGCGAAAGGATGACACGCAAATCCGTGAAGCGTTCCTCTTTTTGCGTTTCCAAAGCCTGTCTGGCATGCATATCCGGTATTCATTGACATCAATAGCCTGCTGTTGGTTTAGAGAAAGGTTCACTGACTGGTTCTTGACATCATCATGTCAGAGTAGTAAGAGAACTACAAAAGGATTCCTGCATTCTCCTGTACGGAGACAGGTGGTTTGGCGTAGCTTAGGTCCAAACAAGGAACTGACTAGTAGTAGGTTTAAGGTTAGTTAGGATTAGGTTAATGCCACACAATCGCCTGACTAGCACTAGGGATGTGGGTAAGGATATGTTTTGGCCACCAAAGGACTTAACTACACTAACTTTCAAAGGCTGCACTTGGTCGCCCAGCCCTTGAGAATAGGAATCAAGTTTCAGAAATGCAATTGTTTATTTTGACAGTAGCTATTGTTTAAAATGAGCTGGAAGTGAGCACACGGACAAAAGTTACTGTTGAGTAGATCTGAGAAAAATGTCACAACAAGATCTGTGCCCAACAACAGCATGTTCTGGCTCTTGTAGTCTGCTGTTTGTTGAAAGAGGGTTGCAAGAATTTTACATTTCTCTGTCCTGTCTGACCATTAGTGGTGTCCACATGAGGACCCTGCCGGTGCTGCTAGCAAAGAGTGCACCTGCTTAGCAATGCCTCGAGCGATTGCAAAGACACTGTGGCTTTGTTAGAGAACAGCATCTGGGTGGGAGGTGCTTTGGCTTTTCATCAGTGGTCATATATTTGGTCAAAGGCCCCTTTTAGACCTTCCGTCCTTCAGGTGCCTGCTGAAGTGCCAGCCCTTATATGAGTGCTTTTCGACCGAGAGTTATTGTCCTTGTTTCAAGGGCATATGACAAAATTGGATCGATACAGAGAAGATTAGCATGGCCCCTGCGAAAGGATGACATGCAAATCCATGAAGCGTTCCTCTTTTTGCGTTTCCAACGCCTGTCTGGCATGCATATCCGGTATTCATTGACACCAATAGCCTGCTGTTGGTTTAGAGAAAGGTTCACTGACTGGTTCTTGACATCATCATGTCAGAGTAGTAAGAGAACTACAAAAGGACTCCTGCATTCTCCTGTACGGAGACAGGTGGTTTGGCGTAGCTTAGGTCCAAACAAGGAACTGACTAGTAGTAGGTTTAAGGTTAGTTAGGATTAGGTTAATGCCACACAATTGCCTGACTAGCACTAGGGATGTGGGTAAGGATATGTTTTGGCCACCAAAGGACTTGACTACACTAACTTTCAAAGGCTGCACTTGGTCGCCCAGCCCTTGAGAATAGGAATCAAGTTTCAGAAATGCAATTGTTTATTTTGACAGTAGCTATTGTTTAAAATGAGCTGGAAGTGAGCACACGGACAAAAGCTACTGTTGAGTAGATCTGAGAAAAATGTCACAACAAGATCTGTGCCCAACAACAGCATGTTCTGGCTCCTGTGGTCTCCTGTTTGTTGAAAGAGGGTTGCAAGAATTTTACATTTCTCTGTCCTGTCTGACCATTAGTGGTGTCCACATAAGGACCCTGCCGGTGCTGCTAGCAAAGAGTGCACCTGCTTAGCAATGCCTCGTGCGATTGCAAAGACACTGTGGCTTTGTTAGAGAACAGCATCTGGGTGGGAGGTGCTTTGGCTTTTCATCAGTGGTCATATATTTGGTCAAAGGCCCCTTTTAGACCTTCCGTCCTTCAGGTGCCTGCTGAAGAGCCAGCCCTTATATGAGTGCTTTTCGACTGAGAGTTATTGTCCTTGTTTCAAGGGCATATGACAAAATTGGATCGATACAGAGAAGATTAGCATGGCCCCTGCGAAAGGATGACACGCAAATCCGTGAAGCGTTCCTCTTTTTGCGTTTCCAAAGCCTGTCTGGCATGCATATCCGGTATTCATTGACATCAATAGCCTGCTGTTGGTTTAGAGAAAGGTTCACTGACTGGTTCTTGACATCATCATGTCAGAGTAGTAAGAGAACTACAAAAGGATTCCTGCATTCTCCTGTACGGAGACAGGTGGTTTGGCGTAGCTTAGGTCCAAACAAGGAACTGACTAGTAGTAGGTTTAAGGTTAGTTAGGATTAGGTTAATGCCACACAATCGCCTGACTAGCACTAGGGATGTGGGTAAGGATATGTTTTGGACCTCAAAGGACTTGACTACTCTAACTTTCAAAGGCTGCACTTGGTCGCCCAGCCCTTGAGAATAGGAATCAAGTTTCAGAACTGCAATTGTTTATTTTGACAGTAGCTATTGTTTAAAATGAGCTGGAAGTGAGCACACGCACAAAAGCTACTGTTGAGTAGATCTGAGAAAAATGTCACAACAAGATCTGTGCCCAACAACAGCATGTTCTGACTCCTGTAGTCTGCTGTTTGTTGAAAGAGGGTTGCAAGAATTTTAAATTTCTCTGTCCTGTCTGACCATTAGTGGTGTCCACATGAGGACCCTGCCGGTGCTGCTAGCAAAGAGTGCACCTGCTTAGCAATGCCTCGAGCGATTGCAAAGACACTGTGGCTTTGTTAGAGAACAGCATCTGGGTGGGAGGTGCTTTGGCTTTTCATCAGTGGTCATATATTTGGTCAAAGGCCCCTTTTAGACCTTCCGTCCTTCAGGTGCCTGCTGAAGTGCCAGCCCTTATATGAGTGCTTTTCGACTGAGAGTTATTGTCCTTGTTTCAAGGGCATATGACAAAATTGGATCGATACAGAGAAGATTAGCATGGCCCCTGCGAAAGGATGACACGCAAATCCGTGAAGCGTTCCTCTTTTTGCGTTTCCAAAGCCTGTCTGGCATGCATATCCGGTATTCATTGACATCAATAGCCTGCTGTTGGTGTAGAGAAAGGTTCACTGACTGGTTCTTGACATCATCATGTCAGAGTAGCAAGAGAACTACAAAAGGACTCCTGCATTCTCCTGTACGGAGACAGGTGGTTTGGCGTAGCTTAGGTCCAAACAAGGAACTGACTAGTAGTAGGTTTAAGGTTAGTTAGGATTAGGTTAATGCCACACAATCGCCTGACTAGCACTAGGGATGTGGGTAAGGATATGTTTTGGCCACCAAAGGACTTAACTACACTAACTTTCAAAGGCTGCACTTGGTCGCCCAGCCCTTGAGAATAGGAATCAAGTTTCAGAAATGCAATTGTTTATTTTGACAGTAGCTATTGTTTAAAATGAGCTGGAAGTGAGCACACGGACAAAAGTTACTGTTGAGTAGATCTGAGAAAAATGTCACAACAAGATCTGTGCCCAACAACAGCATGTTCTGGCTCTTGTAGTCTGCTGTTTGTTGAAAGAGGGTTGCAAGAATTTTACATTTCTCTGTCCTGTCTGACCATTAGTGGTGTCCACATGAGGACCCTGCCGGTGCTGCTAGCAAAGAGTGCACCTGCTTAGCAATGCCTCGAGCGATTGCAAAGACACTGTGGCTTTGTTAGAGAACAGCATCTGGGTGGGAGGTGCTTTGGCTTTTCATCAGTGGTCATATATTTGGTCAAAGGCCCCTTTTAGACCTTCCGTCCTTCAGGTGCCTGCTGAAGTGCCAGCCCTTATATGAGTGCTTTTCGACTGAGAGTTATTGTCCTTGTTTCAAGGGCATATGACAAAATTGGATCGATACAGAGAAGATTAGCATGGCCCCTGCGAAAGGATGACACGCAAATCCGTGAAGCGTTCCTCTTTTTGCGTTTCCAAAGCCTGTCTGGCATGCATATCCGGTATTCATTGACATCAATAGCCTGCTGTTGGTGTAGAGAAAGGTTCACTGACTGGTTCTTGACATCATCATGTCAGAGTAGCAAGAGAACTACAAAAGGACTCCTGCATTCTCCTGTACGGAGACAGGTGGTTTGGCGTAGCTTAGGTCCAAACAAGGAACTGACTAGTAGTAGGTTTAAGGTTAGTTAGGATTAGGTTAATGCCACACAATCGCCTGACTAGCACTAGGGATGTGGGTAAGGATATGTTTTGGCCACCAAAGGACTTGACTACACTAACTTTCAAAGGCTGCACTTGGTCGCCCAGCCCTTGAGAATAGGAATCAAGTTTCAGAAATGCAATTGTTTATTTTGACAGTAGCTATTGTTTAAAATGAGCTGGAAGTGAGCACACGCACAAAAGCTACTGTTGAGTAGATCTGAGAAAAATGTCACAACAAGATCTGTGCCCAACAACAGCATGTTCTGACTCCTGTAGTCTGCTGTTTGTTGAAAGAGGGTTGCAAGAATTTTAAATTTCTCTGTCCTGTCTGACCATTAGTGGTGTCCACATGAGGACCCTGCCGGTGCTGCTAGCAAAGAGTGCACCTGCTTAGCAATGCCTCGAGCGATTGCAAAGACACTGTGGCTTTGTTAGAGAACAGCATCTGGGTGGGAGGTGCTTTGGCTTTTCATCAGTGGTCATATATTTGGTCAAAGGCCCCTTTTAGACCTTCCGTCCTTCAGGTGCCTGCTGAAGTGCCAGCCCTTATATGAGTGCTTTTCGACTGAGAGTTATTGTCCTTGTTTCAAGGGCATATGACAAAATTGGATCGATACAGAGAAGATTAGCATGGCCCCTGCGAAAGGATGACACGCAAATCCGTGAAGCGTTCCTCTTTTTGCGTTTCCAAAGCCTGTCTGGCATGCATATCCGGTATTCATTGACATCAATAGCCTGCTGTTGGTTTAGAGAAAGGTTCACTGACTGGTTCTTGACATCATCATGTCAGAGTAGTAAGAGAACTACAAAAGGATTCCTGCATTCTCCTGTACGGAGACAGGTGGTTTGGCGTAGCTTAGGTCCAAACAAGGAACTGACTAGTAGTAGGTTTAAGGTTAGTTAGGATTAGGTTAATGCCACACAATCGCCTGACTAGCACTAGGGATGTGGGTAAGGATATGTTTTGGCCACCAAAGGACTTAACTACACTAACTTTCAAAGGCTGCACTTGGTCGCCCAGCCCTTGAGAATAGGAATCAAGTTTCAGAAATGCAATTGTTTATTTTGACAGTAGCTATTGTTTAAAATGAGCTGGAAGTGAGCACACGGACAAAAGTTACTGTTGAGTAGATCTGAGAAAAATGTCACAACAAGATCTGTGCCCAACAACAGCATGTTCTGGCTCTTGTAGTCTGCTGTTTGTTGAAAGAGGGTTGCAAGAATTTTACATTTCTCTGTCCTGTCTGACCATTAGTGGTGTCCACATGAGGACCCTGCCGGTGCTGCTAGCAAAGAGTGCACCTGCTTAGCAATGCCTCGAGCGATTGCAAAGACACTGTGGCTTTGTTAGAGAACAGCATCTGGGTGGGAGGTGCTTTGGCTTTTCATCAGTGGTCATATATTTGGTCAAAGGCCCCTTTTAGACCTTCCGTCCTTCAGGTGCCTGCTGAAGTGCCAGCCCTTATATGAGTGCTTTTCGACCGAGAGTTATTGTCCTTGTTTCAAGGGCATATGACAAAATTGGATCGATACAGAGAAGATTAGCATGGCCCCTGCGAAAGGATGACACGCAAATCCATGAAGCGTTCCTCTTTTTGCGTTTCCAACGCCTGTCTGGCATGCATATCCGGTATTCATTGACACCAATAGCCTGCTGTTGGTTTAGAGAAAGGTTCACTGACTGGTTCTTGACATCATCATGTCAGAGTAGTAAGAGAACTACAAAAGGACTCCTGCATTCTCCTGTACGGAGACAGGTGGTTTGGCGTAGCTTAGGTCCAAACAAGGAACTGACTAGTAGTAGGTTTAAGGTTAGTTAGGATTAGGTTAATGCCACACAATTGCCTGACTAGCACTAGGGATGTGGGTAAGGATATGTTTTGGCCACCAAAGGACTTGACTACACTAACTTTCAAAGGCTGCACTTGGTCGCCCAGCCCTTGAGAATAGGAATCAAGTTTCAGAAATGCAATTGTTTATTTTGACAGTAGCTATTGTTTAAAATGAGCTGGAAGTGAGCACACGGACAAAAGCTACTGTTGAGTAGATCTGAGAAAAATGTCACAACAAGATCTGTGCCCAACAACAGCATGTTCTGGCTCCTGTGGTCTCCTGTTTGTTGAAAGAGGGTTGCAAGAATTTTACATTTCTCTGTCCTGTCTGACCATTAGTGGTGTCCACATAAGGACCCTGCCGGTGCTGCTAGCAAAGAGTGCACCTGCTTAGCAATGCCTCGTGCGATTGCAAAGACACTGTGGCTTTGTTAGAGAACAGCATCTGGGTGGGAGGTGCTTTGGCTTTTCATCAGTGGTCATATATTTGGTCAAAGGCCCCTTTTAGACCTTCCGTCCTTCAGGTGCCTGCTGAAGAGCCAGCCCTTATATGAGTGCTTTTCGACTGAGAGTTATTGTCCTTGTTTCAAGGGCATATGACAAAATTGGATCGATACAGAGAAGATTAGCATGGCCCCTGCGAAAGGATGACACGCAAATCCGTGAAGCGTTCCTCTTTTTGCGTTTCCAAAGCCTGTCTGGCATGCATATCCGGTATTCATTGACATCAATAGCCTGCTGTTGGTTTAGAGAAAGGTTCACTGACTGGTTCTTGACATCATCATGTCAGAGTAGTAAGAGAACTACAAAAGGATTCCTGCATTCTCCTGTACGGAGACAGGTGGTTTGGCGTAGCTTAGGTCCAAACAAGGAACTGACTAGTAGTAGGTTTAAGGTTAGTTAGGATTAGGTTAATGCCACACAATCGCCTGACTAGCACTAGGGATGTGGGTAAGGATATGTTTTGGACCTCAAAGGACTTGACTACTCTAACTTTCAAAGGCTGCACTTGGTCGCCCAGCCCTTGAGAATAGGAATCAAGTTTCAGAACTGCAATTGTTTATTTTGACAGTAGCTATTGTTTAAAATGAGCTGGAAGTGAGCACACGCACAAAAGCTACTGTTGAGTAGATCTGAGAAAAATGTCACAACAAGATCTGTGCCCAACAACAGCATGTTCTGACTCCTGTAGTCTGCTGTTTGTTGAAAGAGGGTTGCAAGAATTTTAAATTTCTCTGTCCTGTCTGACCATTAGTGGTGTCCACATGAGGACCCTGCCGGTGCTGCTAGCAAAGAGTGCACCTGCTTAGCAATGCCTCGAGCGATTGCAAAGACACTGTGGCTTTGTTAGAGAACAGCATCTGGGTGGGAGGTGCTTTGGCTTTTCATCAGTGGTCATATATTTGGTCAAAGGCCCCTTTTAGACCTTCCGTCCTTCAGGTGCCTGCTGAAGTGCCAGCCCTTATATGAGTGCTTTTCGACTGAGAGTTATTGTCCTTGTTTCAAGGGCATATGACAAAATTGGATCGATACAGAGAAGATTAGCATGGCCCCTGCGAAAGGATGACACGCAAATCCGTGAAGCGTTCCTCTTTTTGCGTTTCCAAAGCCTGTCTGGCATGCATATCCGGTATTCATTGACATCAATAGCCTGCTGTTGGTGTAGAGAAAGGTTCACTGACTGGTTCTTGACATCATCATGTCAGAGTAGCAAGAGAACTACAAAAGGACTCCTGCATTCTCCTGTACGGAGACAGGTGGTTTGGCGTAGCTTAGGTCCAAACAAGGAACTGACTAGTAGTAGGTTTAAGGTTAGTTAGGATTAGGTTAATGCCACACAATCGCCTGACTAGCACTAGGGATGTGGGTAAGGATATGTTTTGGCCACCAAAGGACTTAACTACACTAACTTTCAAAGGCTGCACTTGGTCGCCCAGCCCTTGAGAATAGGAATCAAGTTTCAGAAATGCAATTGTTTATTTTGACAGTAGCTATTGTTTAAAATGAGCTGGAAGTGAGCACACGGACAAAAGTTACTGTTGAGTAGATCTGAGAAAAATGTCACAACAAGATCTGTGCCCAACAACAGCATGTTCTGGCTCTTGTAGTCTGCTGTTTGTTGAAAGAGGGTTGCAAGAATTTTACATTTCTCTGTCCTGTCTGACCATTAGTGGTGTCCACATGAGGACCCTGCCGGTGCTGCTAGCAAAGAGTGCACCTGCTTAGCAATGCCTCGAGCGATTGCAAAGACACTGTGGCTTTGTTAGAGAACAGCATCTGGGTGGGAGGTGCTTTGGCTTTTCATCAGTGGTCATATATTTGGTCAAAGGCCCCTTTTAGACCTTCCGTCCTTCAGGTGCCTGCTGAAGTGCCAGCCCTTATATGAGTGCTTTTCGACCGAGAGTTATTGTCCTTGTTTCAAGGGCATATGACAAAATTGGATCGATACAGAGAAGATTAGCATGGCCCCTGCGAAAGGATGACACGCAAATCCATGAAGCGTTCCTCTTTTTGCGTTTCCAACGCCTGTCTGGCATGCATATCCGGTATTCATTGACACCAATAGCCTGCTGTTGGTTTAGAGAAAGGTTCACTGACTGGTTCTTGACATCATCATGTCAGAGTAGTAAGAGAACTACAAAAGGACTCCTGCATTCTCCTGTACGGAGACAGGTGGTTTGGCGTAGCTTAGGTCCAAACAAGGAACTGACTAGTAGTAGGTTTAAGGTTAGTTAGGATTAGGTTAATGCCACACAATTGCCTGACTAGCACTAGGGATGTGGGTAAGGATATGTTTTGGCCACCAAAGGACTTGACTACACTAACTTTCAAAGGCTGCACTTGGTCGCCCAGCCCTTGAGAATAGGAATCAAGTTTCAGAAATGCAATTGTTTATTTTGACAGTAGCTATTGTTTAAAATGAGCTGGAAGTGAGCACACGGACAAAAGCTACTGTTGAGTAGATCTGAGAAAAATGTCACAACAAGATCTGTGCCCAACAACAGCATGTTCTGGCTCCTGTGGTCTCCTGTTTGTTGAAAGAGGGTTGCAAGAATTTTACATTTCTCTGTCCTGTCTGACCATTAGTGGTGTCCACATAAGGACCCTGCCGGTGCTGCTAGCAAAGAGTGCACCTGCTTAGCAATGCCTCGTGCGATTGCAAAGACACTGTGGCTTTGTTAGAGAACAGCATCTGGGTGGGAGGTGCTTTGGCTTTTCATCAGTGGTCATATATTTGGTCAAAGGCCCCTTTTAGACCTTCCGTCCTTCAGGTGCCTGCTGAAGAGCCAGCCCTTATATGAGTGCTTTTCGACTGAGAGTTATTGTCCTTGTTTCAAGGGCATATGACAAAATTGGATCGATACAGAGAAGATTAGCATGGCCCCTGCGAAAGGATGACACGCAAATCCGTGAAGCGTTCCTCTTTTTGCGTTTCCAAAGCCTGTCTGGCATGCATATCCGGTATTCATTGACATCAATAGCCTGCTGTTGGTTTAGAGAAAGGTTCACTGACTGGTTCTTGACATCATCATGTCAGAGTAGCAAGAGAACTACAAAAGGACTCCTGCATTCTCCTGTACGGAGACAGGTGGTTTGGCGTAGCTTAGGTCCAAACAAGGAACTGACTAGTAGTAGGTTTAAGGTTAGTTAGGATTAGGTTAATGCCACACAATCGCCTGACTAGCACTAGGGATGTGGGTAAGGATATGTTTTGGCCACCAAAGGACTTAACTACACTAACTTTCAAAGGCTGCACTTGGTCGCCCAGCCCTTGAGAATAGGAATCAAGTTTCAGAAATGCAATTGTTTATTTTGACAGTAGCTATTGTTTAAAATGAGCTGGAAGTGAGCACACGGACAAAAGTTACTGTTGAGTAGATCTGAGAAAAATGTCACAACAAGATCTGTGCCCAACAACAGCATGTTCTGGCTCTTGTAGTCTGCTGTTTGTTGAAAGAGGGTTGCAAGAATTTTACATTTCTCTGTCCTGTCTGACCATTAGTGGTGTCCACATGAGGACCCTGCCGGTGCTGCTAGCAAAGAGTGCACCTGCTTAGCAATGCCTCGAGCGATTGCAAAGACACTGTGGCTTTGTTAGAGAACAGCATCTGGGTGGGAGGTGCTTTGGCTTTTCATCAGTGGTCATATATTTGGTCAAAGGCCCCTTTTAGACCTTCCGTCCTTCAGGTGCCTGCTGAAGTGCCAGCCCTTATATGAGTGCTTTTCGACCGAGAGTTATTGTCCTTGTTTCAAGGGCATATGACAAAATTGGATCGATACAGAGAAGATTAGCATGGCCCCTGCGAAAGGATGACACGCAAATCCATGAAGCGTTCCTCTTTTTGCGTTTCCAAAGCCTGTCTGGCATGCATATCCGGTATTCATTGACACCAATAGCCTGCTGTTGGTTTAGAGAAAGGTTCACTGACTGGTTCTTGACATCATCATGTCAGAGTAGCAAGAGAACTACAAAAGGACTCCTGCATTCTCCTGTACGGAGACAGGTGGTTTGGCGTAGCTTAGGTCCAAACAAGGAACTGACTAGTAGTAGGTTTAAGGTTAGTTAGGATTAGGTTAATGCCACACAATCGCCTGACTAGCACTAGGGATGTGGGTAAGGATATGTTTTGGCCACCAAAGGACTTGACTACACTAACTTTCAAAGGCTGCACTTGGTCGCCCAGCCCTTGAGAATAGGAATCAAGTTTCAGAAATGCAATTGTTTATTTTGACAGTAGCTATTGTTTAAAATGAGCTGGAAGTGAGCACACGCACAAAAGCTACTGTTGAGTAGATCTGAGAAAAATGTCACAACAAGATCTGTGCCCAACAACAGCATGTTCTGGCTCCTGTGGTCTCCTGTTTGTTGAAAGAGGGTTGCAAGAATTTTACATTTCTCTGTCCTGTCTGACCATTAGTGGTGTCCACATAAGGACCCTGCCGGTGCTGCTAGCAAAGAGTGCACCTGCTTAGCAATGCCTCGTGCGATTGCAAAGACACTGTGGCTTTGTTAGAGAACAGCATCTGGGTGGGAGGTGCTTTGGCTTTTCATCAGTGGTCATATATTTGGTCAAAGGCCCCTTTTAGACCTTCCGTCCTTCAGGTGCCTGCTGAAGAGCCAGCCCTTATATGAGTGCTTTTCGACTGAGAGTTATTGTCCTTGTTTCAAGGGCATATGACAAAATTGGATCGATACAGAGAAGATTAGCATGGCCCCTGCGAAAGGATGACACGCAAATCCGTGAAGCGTTCCTCTTTTTGCGTTTCCAAAGCCTGTCTGGCATGCATATCCGGTATTCATTGACATCAATAGCCTGCTGTTGGTTTAGAGAAAGGTTCACTGACTGGTTCTTGACATCATCATGTCAGAGTAGTAAGAGAACTACAAAAGGATTCCTGCATTCTCCTGTACGGAGACAGGTGGTTTGGCGTAGCTTAGGTCCAAACAAGGAACTGACTAGTAGTAGGTTTAAGGTTAGTTAGGATTAGGTTAACGCCACACAATCGCCTGACTAGCACTAGGGATGTGGGTAAGGATATGTTTTGGACCTCAAAGGACTTGACTACTCTAACTTTCAAAGGCTGCACTTGGTCGCCCAGCCCTTGAGAATAGGAATCAAGTTTCAGAACTGCAATTGTTTATTTTGACAGTAGCTATTGTTTAAAATGAGCTGGAAGTGAGCACACGCACAAAAGCTACTGTTGAGTAGATCTGAGAAAAATGTCACAACAAGATCTGTGCCCAACAACAGCATGTTCTGACTCCTTTAGTCTGCTGTTTGTTGAAAGAGGGTTGCAAGAATTTTAAATTTCTCTGTCCTGTCTGACCATTAGTGGTGTCCACATGAGGACCCTGCCGGTGCTGCTAGCAAAGAGTGCACCTGCTTAGCAATGCCTCGAGCGATTGCAAAGACACTGTGGCTTTGTTAGAGAACAGCATCTGGGTGGGAGGTGCTTTGGCTTTTCATCAGTGGTCATATATTTGGTCAAAGGCCCCTTTTAGACCTTCCGTCCTTCAGGTGCCTGCTGAAGTGCCAGCCCTTATATGAGTGCTTTTCGACTGAGAGTTATTGTCCTTGTTTCAAGGGCATATGACAAAATTGGATCGATACAGAGAAGATTAGCATGGCCCCTGCGAAAGGATGACACGCAAATCCGTGAAGCGTTCCTCTTTTTGCGTTTCCAACGCCTGTCTGGCATGCATATCCGGTATTCATTGACATCAATAGCCTGCTGTTGGTTTAGAGAAAGGTTCACTGACTGGTTCTTGACATCATCATGTCAGAGTAGTAAGAGAACTACAAAAGGATTCCTGCATTCTCCTGTACGGAGACAGGTGGTTTGGCGTAGCTTAGGTCCAAACAAGGAACTGACTAGTAGTAGGTTTAAGGTTAGTTAGGATTAGGTTAATGCCACACAATCGCCTGACTAGCACTAGGGATGTGGGTAAGGATATGTTTTGGCCACCAAAGGACTTGACTACACTAACTTTCAAAGGCTGCACTTGGTCGCCCAGCCCTTGAGAATAGGAATCAAGTTTCAGAAATGCAATTGTTTATTTTGACAGTAGCTATTGTTTAAAATGAGCTGGAAGTGAGCACACGGACAAAAGCTACTGTTGAGTAGATCTGAGAAAAATGTCACAACAAGATCTGTGCCCAACAACAGCATGTTCTGGCTCCTGTGGTCTCCTGTTTGTTGAAAGAGGGTTGCAAGAATTTTACATTTCTCTGTCCTGTCTGACCATTAGTGGTGTCCACATAAGGACCCTGCCGGTGCTGCTAGCAAAGAGTGCACCTGCTTAGCAATGCCTCGTGCGATTGCAAAGACACTGTGGCTTTGTTAGAGAACAGCATCTGGGTGGGAGGTGCTTTGGCTTTTCATCAGTGGTCATATATTTGGTCAAAGGCCCCTTTTAGACCTTCCGTCCTTCAGGTGCCTGCTGAAGAGCCATCCCTTATATGAGTGCTTTTCGACTGAGAGTTATTGTCCTTGTTTCAAGGGCATATGACAAAATTGGATCGATACAGAGAAGATTAGCATGGCCCCTGCGAAAGGATGACACGCAAATCCGTGAAGCGTTCCTCTTTTTGCGTTTCCAAAGCCTGTCTGGCATGCATATCCGGTATTCATTGACATCAATAGCCTGCTGTTGGTTTAGAGAAAGGTTCACTGACTGGTTCTTGACATCATCATGTCAGAGTAGTAAGAGAACTACAAAAGGATTCCTGCATTCTCCTGTACGGAGACAGGTGGTTTGGCGTAGCTTAGGTCCAAACAAGGAACTGACTAGTAGTAGGTTTAAGGTTAGTTAGGATTAGGTTAATGCCACACAATCGCCTGACTAGCACTAGGGATGTGGGTAAGGATATGTTTTGGACCTCAAAGGACTTGACTACTCTAACTTTCAAAGGCTGCACTTGGTCGCCCAGCCCTTGAGAATAGGAATCAAGTTTCAGAACTGCAATTGTTTATTTTGACAGTAGCTATTGTTTAAAATGAGCTGGAAGTGAGCACACGCACAAAAGCTACTGTTGAGTAGATCTGAGAAAAATGTCACAACAAGATCTGTGCCCAACAACAGCATGTTCTGACTCCTGTAGTCTGCTGTTTGTTGAAAGAGGGTTGCAAGAATTTTAAATTTCTCTGTCCTGTCTGACCATTAGTGGTGTCCACATGAGGACCCTGCCGGTGCTGCTAGCAAAGAGTGCACCTGCTTAGCAATGCCTCGAGCGATTGCAAAGACACTGTGGCTTTGTTAGAGAACAGCATCTGGGTGGGAGGTGCTTTGGCTTTTCATCAGTGGTCATATATTTGGTCAAAGGCCCCTTTTAGACCTTCCGTCCTTCAGGTGCCTGCTGAAGTGCCAGCCCTTATATGAGTGCTTTTCGACTGAGAGTTATTGTCCTTGTTTCAAGGGCATATGACAAAATTGGATCGATACAGAGAAGATTAGCATGGCCCCTGCGAAAGGATGACACGCAAATCCGTGAAGCGTTCCTCTTTTTGCGTTTCCAAAGCCTGTCTGGCATGCATATCCGGTATTCATTGACATCAATAGCCTGCTGTTGGTGTAGAGAAAGGTTCACTGACTGGTTCTTGACATCATCATGTCAGAGTAGCAAGAGAACTACAAAAGGACTCCTGCATTCTCCTGTACGGAGACAGGTGGTTTGGCGTAGCTTAGGTCCAAACAAGGAACTGACTAGTAGTAGGTTTAAGGTTAGTTAGGATTAGGTTAATGCCACACAATCGCCTGACTAGCACTAGGGATGTGGGTAAGGATATGTTTTGGCCACCAAAGGACTTAACTACACTAACTTTCAAAGGCTGCACTTGGTCGCCCAGCCCTTGAGAATAGGAATCAAGTTTCAGAAATGCAATTGTTTATTTTGACAGTAGCTATTGTTTAAAATGAGCTGGAAGTGAGCACACGGACAAAAGTTACTGTTGAGTAGATCTGAGAAAAATGTCACAACAAGATCTGTGCCCAACAACAGCATGTTCTGGCTCTTGTAGTCTGCTGTTTGTTGAAAGAGGGTTGCAAGAATTTTACATTTCTCTGTCCTGTCTGACCATTAGTGGTGTCCACATGAGGACCCTGCCGGTGCTGCTAGCAAAGAGTGCACCTGCTTAGCAATGCCTCGAGCGATTGCAAAGACACTGTGGCTTTGTTAGAGAACAGCATCTGGGTGGGAGGTGCTTTGGCTTTTCATCAGTGGTCATATATTTGGTCAAAGGCCCCTTTTAGACCTTCCGTCCTTCAGGTGCCTGCTGAAGTGCCAGCCCTTATATGAGTGCTTTTCGACCGAGAGTTATTGTCCTTGTTTCAAGGGCATATGACAAAATTGGATCGATACAGAGAAGATTAGCATGGCCCCTGCGAAAGGATGACACGCAAATCCATGAAGCGTTCCTCTTTTTGCGTTTCCAACGCCTGTCTGGCATGCATATCCGGTATTCATTGACACCAATAGCCTGCTGTTGGTTTAGAGAAAGGTTCACTGACTGGTTCTTGACATCATCATGTCAGAGTAGTAAGAGAACTACAAAAGGACTCCTGCATTCTCCTGTACGGAGACAGGTGGTTTGGCGTAGCTTAGGTCCAAACAAGGAACTGACTAGTAGTAGGTTTAAGGTTAGTTAGGATTAGGTTAATGCCACACAATTGCCTGACTAGCACTAGGGATGTGGGTAAGGATATGTTTTGGCCACCAAAGGACTTGACTACACTAACTTTCAAAGGCTGCACTTGGTCGCCCAGCCCTTGAGAATAGGAATCAAGTTTCAGAAATGCAATTGTTTATTTTGACAGTAGCTATTGTTTAAAATGAGCTGGAAGTGAGCACACGGACAAAAGCTACTGTTGAGTAGATCTGAGAAAAATGTCACAACAAGATCTGTGCCCAACAACAGCATGTTCTGGCTCCTGTGGTCTCCTGTTTGTTGAAAGAGGGTTGCAAGAATTTTACATTTCTCTGTCCTGTCTGACCATTAGTGGTGTCCACATAAGGACCCTGCCGGTGCTGCTAGCAAAGAGTGCACCTGCTTAGCAATGCCTCGTGCAATTGCAAAGACACTGTGGCTTTGTTAGAGAACAGCATCTGGGTGGGAGGTGCTTTGGCTTTTCATCAGTGGTCATATATTTGGTCAAAGGCCCCTTTTAGACCTTCCGTCCTTCAGGTGCCTGCTGAAGAGCCAGCCCTTATATGAGTGCTTTTCGACTGAGAGTTATTGTCCTTGTTTCAAGGGCATATGACAAAATTGGATCGATACAGAGAAGATTAGCATGGCCCCTGCGAAAGGATGACACGCAAATCCGTGAAGCGTTCCTCTTTTTGCGTTTCCAAAGCCTGTCTGGCATGCATATCCGGTATTCATTGACATCAATAGCCTGCTGTTGGTTTAGAGAAAGGTTCACTGACTGGTTCTTGACATCATCATGTCAGAGTAGTAAGAGAACTACAAAAGGATTCCTGCATTCTCCTGTACGGAGACAGGTGGTTTGGCGTAGCTTAGGTCCAAACAAGGAACTGACTAGTAGTAGGTTTAAGGTTAGTTAGGATTAGGTTAATGCCACACAATCGCCTGACTAGCACTAGGGATGTGGGTAAGGATATGTTTTGGACCTCAAAGGACTTGACTACTCTAACTTTCAAAGGCTGCACTTGGTCGCCCAGCCCTTGAGAATAGGAATCAAGTTTCAGAACTGCAATTGTTTATTTTGACAGTAGCTATTGTTTAAAATGAGCTGGAAGTGAGCACACGCACAAAAGCTACTATTGAGTAGATCTGAGAAAAATGTCACAACAAGATCTGTGCCCAACAACAGCATGTTCTGACTCCTGTAGTCTGCTGTTTGTTGAAAGAGGGTTGCAAGAATTTTAAATTTCTCTGTCCTGTCTGACCATTAGTGGTGTCCACATGAGGACCCTGCCGGTGCTGCTAGCAAAGAGTGCACCTGCTTAGCAATGCCTCGAGCGATTGCAAAGACACTGTGGCTTTGTTAGAGAACAGCATCTGGGTGGGAGGTGCTTTGGCTTTTCATCAGTGGTCATATATTTGGTCAAAGGCCCCTTTTAGACCTTCCGTCCTTCAGGTGCCTGCTGAAGTGCCAGCCCTTATATGAGTGCTTTTCGACTGAGAGTTATTGTCCTTGTTTCAAGGGCATATGACAAAATTGGATCGATACAGAGAAGATTAGCATGGCCCCTGCGAAAGGATGACACGCAAATCTGTGAAGCGTTCCTCTTTTTGCGTTTCCAACGCCTGTCTGGCATGCATATCCGGTATTCATTGACATCAATAGCCTGCTGTTGGTTTAGAGAAAGGTTCACTGACTGGTTCTTGACATCATCATGTCAGAGTAGTAAGAGAACTACAAAAGGATTCCTGCATTCTCCTGTACGGAGACAGGTGGTTTGGCGTAGCTTAGGTCCAAACAAGGAACTGACTAGTAGTAGGTTTAAGGTTAGTTAGGATTAGGTTAATGCCACACAATCGCCTGACTAGCACTAGGGATGTGGGTAAGGATATGTTTTGGCCACCAAAGGACTTGACTACACTAACTTTCAAAGGCTGCACTTGGTCGCCCAGCCCTTGAGAATAGGAATCAAGTTTCAGAAATGCAATTGTTTATTTTGACAGTAGCTATTGTTTAAAATGAGCTGGAAGTGAGCACACGGACAAAAGTTACTGTTGAGTAGATCTGAGAAAAATGTCACAACAAGATCTGTGCCCAACAACAGCATGTTCTGACTCCTGTAGTCTGCTGTTTGTTGAAAGAGGGTTGCAAGAATTTTACATTTCTCTGTCCTGTCTGACCATTAGTGGTGTCCACATGAGGACCCTGCCGGTGCTGCTAGCAAAGAGTGCACCTGCTTAGCAATGCCTCGAGCGATTGCAAAGACACTGTGGCTTTGTTAGAGAACAGCATCTGGGTGGGAGGTGCTTTGGCTTTTCATCAGTGGTCATATATTTGGTCAAAGGCCCCTTTTAGACCTTCCGTCCTTCAGGTGCCTGCTGAAGTGCCAGCCCTTATATGAGTGCTTTTCGACTGAGAGTTATTGTCCTTGTTTCAAGGGCATATGACAAAATTGGATCGATACAGAGAAGATTAGCATGGCCCCTGCGAAAGGATGACACGCAAATCCGTGAAGCGTTCCTCTTTTTGCGTTTCCAAAGCCTGTCTGGCATGCATATCCGGTATTCATTGACATCAATAGCCTGCTGTTGGTTTAGAGAAAGGTTCACTGACTGGTTCTTGACATCATCATGTCAGAGTAGTAAGAGAACTACAAAAGGACTCCTGCATTCTCCTGTACGGAGACAGGTGGTTTGGCGTAGCTTAGGTCCAAACAAGGAACTGACTAGTAGTAGGTTTAAGGTTAGTTAGGATTAGGTTAATGCCACACAATCGCCTGACTAGCACTAGGGATGTGGGTAAGGATATGTTTTGGCCACCAAAGGACTTGACTACACTAACTTTCAAAGGCTGTACTTGGTCGCCCAGCCCTTGAGAATAGGAATCAAGTTTCAGAAATGCAATTGTTTATTTTGACAGTAGCTATTGTTTAAAATGAGCTGGAAGTGAGCACACGGACAAAAGTTACTGTTGAGTAGATCTGAGAAAAATGTCACAACAAGATCTGTGCCCAACAACAGCATGTTCTGGCTCCTGTAGTCTGCTGTTTGTTGAAAGAGGGTTGCAAGAATTTTAAATTTCTCTGTCCTGTCTGACCATTAGTGGTGTCCACATGAGGACCCTGCCGGTGCTGCTAGCAAAGAGTGCACCTGCTTAGCAATGCCTCGAGCGATTGCAAAGACACTGTGGCTTTGTTAGAGAACAGCATCTGGGTGGGAGGTGCTTTGGCTTTTCATCAGTGGTCATATATTTGGTCAAAGGCCCCTTTTAGACCTTCCGTCCTTCAGGTGCCTGCTGAAGTGCCAGCCCTTATATGAGTGCTTTTCGACCGAGTGTTATTGTCCTTGTTTCAAGGCCATATGACAAAATTGGATTGATACAGAGAAGATTAGCATGGCCCCTGCGAAAAGGATGACACACAAATCCGTGAAGCGTTCCTCTTTTTGCGTTTCCAACGCCTGTCTGGCATGCATATCCGGTATTCATTGACACCAATAGCCTGCTGTTGGTTTAGAGAAAGGTTCACTGACTGGTTCTTGACATCATCATGTCAGAGTAGTAAGAGAACTACAAAAGGATTCCTGCATTCTCCTGTACGGAGACAGGTGGTTTGGCGTAGCTTAGGTCCAAACAAGGAACTGACTAGTAGTAGGTTTAAGGTTAGTTAGGATTAGGTTAATGCCACACAATCGCCTGACTAGCACTAGGGATGTGGGTAAGGATATGTTTTGGCCACCAAAGGACTTGACTACACTAACTTTCAAAGGCTGCACTTGGTCGCCCAGCCCTTGAGAATAGGAATCAAGTTTCAGAAATGCAATTGTTTATTTTGACAGTAGCTATTGTTTAAAATGAGCTGGAAGTGAGCACACGGACAAAAGTTACTGTTGAGTAGATCTGAGAAAAATGTCACAACAAGATCTGTGCCCAACAACAGCATGTTCTGGCTCCTGTAGTCTGCTGTTTGTTGAAAGAGGGTTGCAAGAATTTTAAATTTCTCTGTCCTGTCTGACCATTAGTGCTGTCCACATGAGGACCCTGCCGGTGCTGCTAGCAAAGAGTGCACCTGCTTAGCAATGCCTCGAGCGATTGCAAAGACACTGTGGCTTTGTTAGAGAACAGCATCTGGGTGGGAGGTGCTTTGGCTTTTCATCAGTGGTCATATATTTGGTCAAAGGCCCCTTTTAGACCTTCCGTCCTTCAGGTGCCTGATGAAGTGCCAGCCCTTATATGAGTGCTTTTCGACCGAGAGTTATTGTCCTTGTTTCAAGGGCATATGACAAAATTGGATCGATACAGAGAAGATTAGCATGGCCCCTGCGAAAGGATGACACGCAAATCCGTGAAGCGTTCCTCTTTTTGCGTTTCCAACGCCTGTCTGGCATGCATATCCGGTATTCATTGACACCAATAGCCTGCTGTTGGTTTAGAGAAAGGTTCACTGACTGGTTCTTGACATCATCATGTCAGAGTAGTAAGAGAACTACAAAAGGACTCCTGCATTCTCCTGTACGGAGACAGGTGGTTTGGCGTAGCTTAGGTCCAAACAAGGAACTGACTAGTAGTAGGTTTAAGGTTAGTTAGGATTAGGTTAATGCCACACAATTGCCTGACTAGCACTAGGGATGTGGGTAAGGATATGTTTTGGCCACCAAAGGACTTGACTACACTAACTTTCAAAGGCTGCACTTGGTCGCCCAGCCCTTGAGAATAGGAATCAAGTTTCAGAAATGCAATTGTTTATTTTGACAGTAGCTATTGTTTAAAATGAGCTGGAAGTGAGCACACGCACAAAAGCTACTGTTGAGTAGATCTGAGAAAAATGTCACAACAAGATCTGTGCCCAACAACAGCATGTTCTGACTCCTGTAGTCTGCTGTTTGTTGAAAGAGGGTTGCAAGAATTTTAAATTTCTCTGTCCTGTCTGACCATTAGTGGTGTCCACATGAGGACCCTGCCGGTGCTGCTAGCAAAGAGTGCACCTGCTTAGCAATGCCTCGAGCGATTGCAAAGACACTGTGGCTTTGTTAGAGAACAGCATCTGGGTGGGAGGTGCTTTGGCTTTTCATCAGTGGTCATATATTTGGTCAAAGGCCCCTTTTAGACCTTCCGTCCTTCAGGTGCCTGCTGAAGTGCCAGCCCTTATATGAGTGCTTTTCGACTGAGAGTTATTGTCCTTGTTTCAAGGGCATATGACAAAATTGGATCGATACAGAGAAGATTAGCATGGCCCCTGCGAAAGGATGACACGCAAATCCGTGAAGCGTTCCTCTTTTTGCGTTTCCAAAGCCTGTCTGGCATGCATATCCGGTATTCATTGACATCAATAGCCTGCTGTTGGTTTAGAGAAAGGTTCACTGACTGGTTCTTGACATCATCATGTCAGAGTAGTAAGAGAACTACAAAAGGACTCCTGCATTCTCCTGTACGGAGACAGGTGGTTTGGCGTAGCTTAGGTCCAAACAAGGAACTGACTAGTAGTAGGTTTAAGGTTAGTTAGGATTAGGTTAATGCCACACAATCGCCTGACTAGCACTAGGGATGTGGGTAAGGATATGTTTTGGCCACCAAAGGACTTGACTACACTAACTTTCAAAGGCTGTACTTGGTCGCCCAGCCCTTGAGAATAGGAATCAAGTTTCAGAAATGCAATTGTTTATTTTGACAGTAGCTATTGTTTAAAATGAGCTGGAAGTGAGCACACGGACAAAAGTTACTGTTGAGTAGATCTGAGAAAAATGTCACAACAAGATCTGTGCCCAACAACAGCATGTTCTGGCTCCTGTAGTCTGCTGTTTGTTGAAAGAGGGTTGCAAGAATTTTAAATTTCTCTGTCCTGTCTGACCATTAGTGGTGTCCACATGAGGACCCTGCCGGTGCTGCTAGCAAAGAGTGCACCTGCTTAGCAATGCCTCGAGCGATTGCAAAGACACTGTGGCTTTGTTAGAGAACAGCATCTGGGTGGGAGGTGCTTTGGCTTTTCATCAGTGGTCATATATTTGGTCAAAGGCCCCTTTTAGACCTTCCGTCCTTCAGGTGCCTGCTGAAGTGCCAGCCCTTATATGAGTGCTTTTCGACCGAGTGTTATTGTCCTTGTTTCAAAGGGCCATATGACAAAATTGGATTGATACAGAGAAGATTAGCATGGCCCCTGCGAAAGATGACACGCAAATCCGTGAAGCGTTCCTCTTTTTGCGTTTCCAACGCCTGTCTGGCATGCATATCCGGTATTCATTGACACCAATAGCCTGCTGTTGGTTTAGAGAAAGGTTCACTGACTGGTTCTTGACATCATCATGTCAGAGTAGTAAGAGAACTACAAAAGGACTCCTGCATTCTCCTGTACGGAGACAGGTGGTTTGGCGTAGCTTAGGTCCAAACAAGGAACTGACTAGTAGTAGGTTTAAGGTTAGTTAGGATTAGGTTAATGCCACACAATCGCCTGACTAGCACTAGGGATGTGGGTAAGGATATGTTTTGGCCACCAAAGGACTTGACTACACTAACTTTCAAAGGCTGCACTTGGTCGCCCAGCCCTTGAGAATAGGAATCAAGTTTCAGAAATGCAATTGTTTATTTTGACAGTAGCTATTGTTTAAAATGAGCTGGAAGTGAGCACACGGACAAAAGTTACTGTTGAGTAGATCTGAGAAAAATGTCACAACAAGATCTGTGCCCAACAACAGCATGTTCTGACTCCTGTAGTCTGCTGTTTGTTGAAAGAGGGTTGCAAGAATTTTAAATTTCTCTGTCCTGTCTGACCATTAGTGCTGTCCACATGAGGACCCTGCCGGTGCTGCTAGCAAAGAGTGCACCTGCTTAGCAATGCCTCGAGCGATTGCAAAGACACTGTGGCTTTGTTAGAGAACAGCATCTGGGTGGGAGGTGCTTTGGCTTTTCATCAGTGGTCATATATTTGGTCAAAGGCCCCTTTTAGACCTTCCGTCCTTCAGGTGCCTGATGAAGTGCCAGCCCTTATATGAGTGCTTTTCGACCGAGAGTTATTGTCCTTGTTTCAAGGGCATATGACAAAATTGGATCGATACAGAGAAGATTAGCATGACACGCAAATCCGTGAAGCGTTCCTCTTTTTGCGTTTCCAACGCCTGTCTGGCATGCATATCCGGTATTCATTGACATCAATAGCCTGCTGTTGGTTTAGAGAAAGGTTCACTGACTGGTTCTTGACATCATCATGTCAGAGTAGTAAGAGAACTACAAAAGGACTCCTGCATTCTCCTGTACGGAGACAGGTGGTTTGGCGTAGCTTAGGTCCAAACAAGGAACTGACTAGTAGTAGGTTTAAGGTTAGTTAGGATTAGGTTAATGCCACACAATTGCCTGACTAGCACTAGGGATGTGGGTAAGGATATGTTTTGGCCACCAAAGGACTTGACTACACTAACTTTCAAAGGCTGCACTTGGTCGCCCAGCCCTTGAGAATAGGAATCAAGTTTCAGAAATGCAATTGTTTATTTTGACAGTAGCTATTGTTTAAAATGAGCTGGAAGTGAGCACACGCACAAAAGCTACTGTTGAGTAGATCTGAGAAAAATGTCACAACAAGATCTGTGCCCAACAACAGCATGTTCTGACTCCTGTAGTCTGCTGTTTGTTGAAAGAGGGTTGCAAGAATTTTAAATTTCTCTGTCCTGTCTGACCATTAGTGGTGTCCACATGAGGACCCTGCCGGTGCTGCTAGCAAAGAGTGCACCTGCTTAGCAATGCCTCGAGCGATTGCAAAGACACTGTGGCTTTGTTAGAGAACAGCATCTGGGTGGGAGGTGCTTTGGCTTTTCATCAGTGGTCATATATTTGGTCAAAGGCCCCTTTTAGACCTTCCGTCCTTCAGGTGCCTGCTGAAGTGCCAGCCCTTATATGAGTGCTTTTCGACTGAGAGTTATTGTCCTTGTTTCAAGGGCATATGACAAAATTGGATCGATACAGAGAAGATTAGCATGGCCCCTGGGAAAGGATGACACACAAATCCGTGAAGCGTTCCTCTTTTTGCGTTTCCAAAGCCTGTCTGGCATGCATATCCGGTATTCATTGACATCAATAGCCTGCTGTTGGTTTAGAGAAAGGTTCACTGACTGGTTCTTGACATCATCATGTCAGAGTAGCAAGAGAACTACAAAAGGACTCCTGCATTCTCCTGTACGGAGACAGGTGGTTTGGCGTAGCTTAGGTCCAAACAAGGAACTGACTAGTAGTAGGTTTAAGGTTAGTTAGGATTAGGTTAATGCCACACAATCGCCTGACTAGCACTAGGGATGTGGGTAAGGATATGTTTTGGCCACCAAAGGACTTGACTACACTAACTTTCAAAGGCTGCACTTGGTCGCCCAGCCCTTGAGAATAGGAATCAAGTTTCAGAAATGCAATTGTTTATTTTGACAGTAGCTATTGTTTAAAATGAGCTGGAAGTGAGCACACGCACAAAAGCTACTGTTGAGTAGATCTGAGAAAAATGTCACAACAAGATCTGTGCCCAACAACAGCATGTTCTGACTCCTGTAGTCTGCTGTTTGTTGAAAGAGGGTTGCAAGAATTTTAAATTTCTCTGTCCTGTCTGACCATTAGTGGTGTCCACATGAGGACCCTGCCGGTGCTGCTAGCAAAGAGTGCACCTGCTTAGCAATGCCTCGAGCGATTGCAAAGACACTGTGGCTTTGTTAGAGAACAGCATCTGGGTGGGAGGTGCTTTGGCTTTTCATCAGTGGTCATATATTTGGTCAAAGGCCCCTTTTAGACCTTCCGTCCTTCAGGTGCCTGCTGAAGTGCCAGCCCTTATATGAGTGCTTTTCGACTGAGAGTTATTGTCCTTGTTTCAAGGGCATATGACAAAATTGGATCGATACAGAGAAGATTAGCATGGCCCCTGGGAAAGGATGACACGCAAATCCGTGAAGCGTTCCTCTTTTTGCGTTTCCAAAGCCTGTCTGGCATGCATATCCGGTATTCATTGACATCAATAGCCTGCTGTTGGTTTAGAGAAAGGTTCACTGACTGGTTCTTGACATCATCATGTCAGAGTAGCAAGAGAACTACAAAAGGACTCCTGCATTCTCCTGTACGGAGACAGGTGGTTTGGCGTAGCTTAGGTCCAAACAAGGAACTGACTAGTAGTAGGTTTAAGGTTAGTTAGGATTAGGTTAATGCCACACAATCGCCTGACTAGCACTAGGGATGTGGGTAAGGATATGTTTTGGCCACCAAAGGACTTGACTACACTAACTTTCAAAGGCTGCACTTGGTCGCCCAGCCCTTGAGAATAGGAATCAAGTTTCAGAAATGCAATTGTTTATTTTGACAGTAGCTATTGTTTAAAATGAGCTGGAAGTGAGCACACGCACAAAAGCTACTGTTGAGTAGATCTGAGAAAAATGTCACAACAAGATCTGTGCCCAACAACAGCATGTTCTGACTCCTGTAGTCTGCTGTTTGTTGAAAGAGGGTTGCAAGAATTTTAAATTTCTCTGTCCTGTCTGACCATTAGTGGTGTCCACATGAGGACCCTGCCGGTGCTGCTAGCAAAGAGTGCACCTGCTTAGCAATGCCTCGAGCGATTGCAAAGACACTGTGGCTTTGTTAGAGAACAGCATCTGGGTGGGAGGGTGCTTTGGCTTTTCATCAGTGGTCATATATTTGGTCAAAGGCCCCTTTTAGACCTTCCGTCCTTCAGGTGCCTGCTGAAGTGCCAGCCCTTATATGAGTGCTTTTCGACTGAGAGTTATTGTCCTTGTTTCAAGGGCATATGACAAAATTGGATCGATACAGAGAAGATTAGCATGGGCCCCTGCGAAAGGATGACACGCAAATCCGTGAAGTGTTCCTCTTTTTGCGTTTCCAAAGCCTGTCTGGCATGCATATCCGGTATTCATTGACATCAATAGCCTGCTGTTGGTTTAGAGAAAGGTTCACTGACTGGTTCTTGACATCATCATGTCAGAGTAGTAAGAGAACTACAAAAGGACTCCTGCATTCTCCTGTACGGAGGCAGGTGGTTTGGCGTAGCTTAGGTCCAAACAAGGAACTGACTAGTAGTAGGTTTAAGGTTAGTTAGGATTAGGTTAATGCCACACAATCGCCTGACTAGCACTAGGGATGTGGGTAAGGATATGTTTTGGCCACCAAAGGACTTGACTACACTAACTTTCAAAGGCTGCACTTGGTCGCCCAGCCCTTGAGAATAGGAATCAAGTTTCAGAAATGCAATTGTTTATTTTGACAGTAGCTATTGTTTAAAATGAGCTGGAAGTGAGCACACGGACAAAAGCTACTGTTGAGTAGATCTGAGAAAAATGTCACAACAAGATCTGTGCCCAACAACAGCATGTTCTGGCTCCTGTGGTCTCCTGTTTCTTGAAAGAGGGTTGCAAGAATTTTACATTTCTCTGTCCTGTCTGACCATTAGTGGTGTCCACATGAGGACCCTGCCGGTGCTGCTAGCAAAGAGTGCACCTGCTTAGCAATGCCTCGTGCGATTGCAAAGACACTGTGGCTTTGTTAGAGAACAGCATCTGGGTGGGAGGTGCTTTGGCTTTTCATCAGTGGTCATATATTTGGTCAAAGGCCCCTTTTAGACCTTCCATCCTTCAGGTGCCTGCTGAAGTGCCAGCCCTTATATGAGTGCTTTTCGACTGAGTGTTATTGTCCTTGTTTCAAGGGCATATGACAAAATTGGATCGATACAGAGAAGATTAGCATGGCCCCTGCGAAAGGATGACACGCAAATCCGTGAAGCGTTCCTCTTTTTGCGTTTCCAAAGCCTGTCTGGCATGCATATCCGGTATTCATTGACATCAATAGCCTGCTGTTGGTTTAGAGAAAGGTTCACTGACTGGTTCTTGACATCATCATGTCAGAGTAGCAAGAGAACTACAAAAGGACTCCTGCATTCTCCTGTACGGAGACAGGTGGTTTGGCGTAGCTTAGGTCCAAACAAGGAACTGACTAGTAGTAGGTTTAAGGTTAGTTAGGATTAGGTTAATGCCACACAATCGCCTGACTAGCACTAGGGATGTGGGTAAGGATATGTTTTGGCCACCAAAGGACTTGACTACACTAACTTTCAAAGGCTGCACTTGGTCGCCCAGCCCTTGAGAATAGGAATCAAGTTTCAGAAATGCAATTGTTTATTTTGACAGTAGCTATTGTTTAAAATGAGCTGGAAGTGAGCACACGGACAAAAGCTACTGTTGAGTAGATCTGAGAAAAATGTCACAACAAGATCTGTGCCCAACAACAGCATGTTCTGGCTCCTGTGGTCTCCTGTTTGTTGAAAGAGGGTTGCAAGAATTTTACATTTCTCTGTCCTGTCTGACCATTAGTGGTGTCCACATGAGGACCCTGCCGGTGCTGCTAGCAAAGAGTGCACCTGCTTAGCAATGCCTCGTGCGATTGCAAAGACACTGTGGCTTTGTTAGAGAACAGCATCTGGGTGGGAGGTGCTTTGGCTTTTCATCAGTGGTCATATATTTGGTCAAAGGCCCCTTTTAGACCTTCCGTCCTTCAGGTGCCTGCTGAAGTGCCAGCCCTTATATGAGTGCTTTTCGACTGAGTGTTATTGTCCTTGTTTCAAGGGCATATGACAAAATTGGATCGATACAGAGAAGATTAGCATGGCCCCTGCGAAAGGATGACACACAAATCCGTGAAGCGTTCCTCTTTTTGCGTTTCCAAAGCCTGTCTGGCATGCATATCCGGTATTCATTGACATCAATAGCCTGCTGTTGGTTTAGAGAAAGGTTCACTGACTGGTTCTTGACATCATCATGTCAGAGTAGCAAGAGAACTACAAAAGGACTCCTGCATTCTCCTGTACGGAGACAGGTGGTTTGGCGTAGCTTAGGTCCAAACAAGGAACTGACTAGTAGTAGGTTTAAGGTTAGTTAGGATTAGGTTAATGCCACACAATCGCCTGACTAGCACTAGGGATGTGGGTAAGGATATGTTTTGGGCCACCAAAGGACTTGACTACACTAACTTTCAAAGGCTGCACTTGGTCGCCCAGCCCTTGAGAATAGGAATCAAGTTTCAGAAATGCAATTGTTTATTTTGACAGTAGCTATTGTTTAAAATGAGCTGGAAGTGAGCACAACGGACAAAAGTTACTGTTGAGTAGATCTGAGAAAAATGTCACAACAAGATCTGTGCCCAACAACAGCATGTTCTGGCTCCTGTAGTCTGCTGTTTGTTGAAAGAGGGTTGCAAGAATTTTAAATTTCTCTGTCCTGTCTGACCATTAGTGGTGTCCACATGAGGACCCTGCCGGTGCTGCTAGCAAAGAGTGCACCTGCTTAGCAATGCCTCGAGCGATTGCAAAGACACTGTGGCTTTGTTAGAGAACAGCATCTGGGTGGGAGGTGCTTTGGCTTTTCATCAGTGGTCATATATTTGGTCAAAGGCCCCTTTTAGACCTTCCGTCCTTCAGGTGCCTGCTAAAGTGCCAGCCCTTATATGAGTGCTTTTCGACTGAGAGTTGTTGTCCTTGTTTCAAGGGCATATGACAAAATTGGATCGATTACAGAGAAGATTAGCATGGCCCCTGCGAAAGGATGACACGCAAATCCATGAAGCGTTCCTCTTTTTGCGTTTCCAAAGCCTGTCTGGCATGCATATCCGGTATTCATTGACATCAATAGCCTGCTGTTGGTTTAGAGAAAGGTTCACTGACTGGTTCTTGACATCATCATGTCATAGTAGTAAGAGAACTACAAAAGGACTCCTGCATTCTCCTGTACGGAGACAGGTGGTTTGGCGTAGCTTAGGTCCAAACAAGGAACTGACTAGTAGTAGGTTTAAGGTTAGTTAGGATTAGGTTAATGCCACACAATCGCCTGACTAGCACTAGGGATGTGGGTAAGGATATGTTTTGGCCACCAAAGGACTTGACTACACTAACTTTCAAAGGCTGCACTTGGTCGCCCAGCCCTTGAGAATAGGAATCAAGTTTCAGAAATGCAATTGTTTATTTTGACAGTAGCTATTGTTTAAAATGAGCTGGAAGTGAGCACACGGACAAAAGTTACTGTTGAGTAGATCTGAGAAAAATGTCACAACAAGATCTGTGCCCAACAACAGCATGTTCTGGCTCCTGTAGTCTGCTGTTTGTTGAAAGAGGGTTGCAAGAATTTTAAATTTCTCTGTCCTGTCTGACCATTAGTGGTGTCCACATGAGGACCCTGCCGGTGCTGCTAGCAAAGAGTGCACCTGCTTAGCAATGCCTCGAGCGATTGCAAAGACACTGTGGCTTTGTTAGAGAACAGCATCTGGGTGGGAGGTGCTTTGGCTTTTCATCAGTGGTCATATATTTGGTCAAAGGCCCCTTTTAGACCTTCCGTCCTTCAGGTGCCTGCTAAAGTGCCAGCCCTTATATGAGTGCTTTTCGACTGAGAGTTGTTGTCCTTGTTTCAAGGGCATATGACAAAATTGGATCGATACAGAGAAGATTAGCATGGCCCCTGCGAAAGGATGACACGCAAATCCGTGAAGTGTTCCTCTTTTTGGCGTTTCCAAAGCCTGTCTGGCATGCATATCCGGTATTCATTGACATCAATAGCCTGCTGTTGGTTAAAGAAAGGTTCACTGACTGGTTCTTGACATCATCATGTCAGAGTAGCAAGAGAACTACAAAAGGACTCCTGCATTCTCCTGTACGGAGACAGGTGGTTTGGCGTAGCTTAGGTCCAAACAAGGAACTGACTAGTAGTAGGTTTAAGGTTAGTTAGGATTAGGTTAATGCCACACAATCGCCTGACTAGCACTAGGGATGTGGGTAAGGATATGTTTTGGCCACCAAAGGACTTGACTACACTAACTTTCAAAGGCTGCACTTGGTCGCCCAGCCCTTGAGAATAGGAATCAAGTTTCAGAAATGCAATTGTTTATTTTGACAGTAGCTATTGTTTAAAATGAGCTGGAAGTGAGCACACGCACAAAAGCTACTGTTGAGTAGATCTGAGAAAAATGTCACAACAAGATCTGTGCCCAACAACAGCATGTTCTGACTCCTGTAGTCTGCTGTTTGTTGAAAGAGGGTTGCAAGAATTTTAAATTTCTCTGTCCTGTCTGACCATTAGTGGTGTCCACATGAGGACCCTGCCGGTGCTGCTAGCAAAGAGTGCACCTGCTTAGCAATGCCTCGAGCGATTGCAAAGACACTGTGGCTTTGTTAGAGAACAGCATCTGGGTGGGAGGTGCTTTGGCTTTTCATCAGTGGTCATATATTTGGTCAAAGGCCCCTTTTAGACCCTTCCGTCCTTCAGGTGCCTGCTGAAGTGCCAGCCCTTATATGAGTGCTTTTCGACTGAGAGTTATTGTCCTTGTTTCAAGGGCATATGACAAAATTGGATCGATACAGAGAAGATTAGCATGGCCCCTGCGAAAGGATGACACGCAAATCCGTGAAGCGTTCCTCTTTTTGCGTTTCCAACGCCTGTCTGCATGCATATCCGGTATTCATTGACATCAATAGCCTGCTGTTGGTTTAGAGAAAGGTTCACTGACTGGTTCTTGACATCATCATGTCAGAGTAGTAAGAGAACTACAAAAGGATTCCTGCATTCTCCTGTACGGAGACAGGTGGTTTGGCGTAGCTTAGGTCCAAACAAGGAACTGACTAGTAGTAGGTTTAAGGTTAGTTAGGATTAGGTTAATGCCACACAATCGCCTGACTAGCACTAGGGATGTGGGTAAGGATATGTTTTGGCCACCAAAGGACTTGACTACACTAACTTTCAAAGGCTGCACTTGGTCGCCCAGCCCTTGAGAATAGGAATCAAGTTTCAGAAATGCAATTGTTTATTTTGACAGTAGCTATTGTTTAAAATGAGCTGGAAGTGAGCACACGGACAAAAGTTACTGTTGAGTAGATCTGAGAAAAATGTCACAACAAGATTTGTGCCCAACAACAGCATGTTCTGGCTCCTGTAGTCTGCTGTTTGTTGAAAGAGGGTTGCAAGAATTTTACATTTCTCTGTCCTGTCTGACCATTAGTGGTGTCCACATAAGGACCCTGCCGGTGCTGCTAGCAAAGAGTGCACCTGCTTAGCAATGCCTCGAGCGATTGCAAAGACACTGTGGCTTTGTTAGAGAACAGCATCTGGGTGGGAGGTGCTTTGGCTTTTCATCAGTGGTCATATATTTGGTCAAAGGCCCCTTTTAGACCTTCCGTCCTTCAGGTGCCTGCTGAAGTGCCAGCCCTTATATGAGTGCTTTTCGACCGAGAGTTATTGTCCTTGTTTCAAGGGCATATGACAAAATTTGGATCGATACAGAGAAGATTAGCATGGCCCCTGCGAAAGGATGACACGCAAATCCATGAAGTGTTCCTCTTTTTGCGTTTCCAACGCCTGTCTGGCATGCATATCCGGTATTCATTGACACCAATAGCCTGCTGTTGGTTTAGAGAAAGGTTCACTGACTGGTTCTTGACATCATCATGTCAGAGTAGTAAGAGAACTACAAAAGGACTCCTGCATTCTCCTGTACGGAGACAGGTGGTTTGGCGTAGCTTAGGTCCAAACAAGGAACTGACTAGTAGTAGGTTTAAGGTTAGTTAGGATTAGGTTAATGCCACACAATTGCCTGACTAGACTAGGGATGTGGGTAAGGATATGTTTTGGCCACCAAAGGACTTGACTACACTAACTTTCAAAGGCTGCACTTGGTCGCCCAGCCCTTGAGAATAGGAATCAAGTTTCAGAAATGCAATTGTTTATTTTGACAGTAGCTATTGTTTAAAATGAGCTTGAAGTGAGCACACGGACAAAAGCTACTGTTGAGTAGATCTGAGAAAAATGTCACAACAAGATCTGTGCCCAACAACAGCATGTTCTGGCTCCTGTGGTCTCCTGTTTGTTGAAAGAGGGTTGCAAGAATTTTACATTTCTCTGTCCTGTCTGACCATTAGTGGTGTCCACATAAGGACCCTGCCGGTGCTGCTAGCAAAGAGTGCACCTGCTTAGCAATGCCTCGTGCGATTGCAAAGACACTGTGGCTTTGTTAGAGAACAGCATCTGGGTGGGAGGTGCTTTGGCTTTTCATCAGTGGTCATATATTTGGTCAAAGGCCCCTTTTAGACCTTCCGTCCTTCAGGTGCCTGCTGAAGTGCCAGCCCTTATATGAGTGCTTTTTCGACTGAGAGTTATTGTCCTTGTTTCAAGGGCATATGACAAAATTGGATCGAATACAGAGAAGATTAGCATGGCCCCTGCGAAAGGATGACACGCAAATCCGTGAAGCGTTCCTCTTTTTGCGTTTCCAAAGCCTGTCTGGCATGCATATCCGGTATTCATTGACATCAATAGCCTGCTGTTGGTTTAGAGAAAGGTTCACTGACTGGTTCTTGACATCATCATGTCAGAGTAGTAAGAGAACTACAAAAGGACTCCTGCATTCTCCTGTACGGAGACAGGTGGTTTGGCGTAGCTTAGGTCCAAACAAGGAACTGACTAGTAGTAGGTTTAAGGTTAGTTAGGATTAGGTTAATGCCACACAATCGCCTGACTAGCACTAGGGATGTGGGTAAGGATATGTTTTGGCCACCAAAGGACTTGACTACACTAACTTTCAAAGGCTGCACTTGGTCGCCCAGCCCTTGAGAATAGGAATCAAGTTTCAGAAATGCAATTGTTTATTTTGACAGTAGCTATTGTTTAAAATGAGCTGGAAGTGAGCACACGGACAAAAGCTACTGTTGAGTAGATCTGAGAAAAATGTCACAACAAGATCTGTGCCCAACAACAGCATGTTCTGGCTCCTGTGGTCTCCTGTTTGTTGAAAGAGGGTTGCAAGAATTTTACATTTCTCTGTCCTGTCTGACCATTAGTGGTGTCCACATAAGGACCCTGCCGGTGCTGCTAGCAAAGAGTGCACCTGCTTAGCAATGCCTCGTGCGTTTGCAAAGACACTGTGGCTTTGTTAGAGAACAGCATCTGGGTGGGAGGTGCTTTGGCTTTTCATCAGTGGTCATATATTTGGTCAAAGGCCCCTTTTAGACCTTCCGTCCTTCAGGTGCCTGCTGAAGTGCCAGCCCTTATATGAGTGCTTTTCGACTGAGAGTTATTGTCCTTGTTTCAAGGGCATATGACAAAATTGGATCGATACAGAGAAGATTAGCATGGCCCCTGCGAAAGGATGACACGCAAATCTGTGAAGCGTTCCTCTTTTTGCGTTTCCAAAGCCTGTCTGGCATGGCATATCCGGTATTCATTGACATCAATAGCCTGCTGTTGGTTTAGAGAAAGGTTCACTGACTGGTTCTTGACATCATGATGTCAGAGTTGCAAGAGAACTACAGAAGGACTCCTGCATTCTCCTGTACGGAGACAGGTGGTTTGGCGTAGCTTAGGTCCAAACAAGGAACTGACTAGTAGTAGGTTTAAGGTTAGTTAGGATTAGGTTAATGCCACACAATCGCCTGACTAGCACTAGGGATGTGGGTAAGGATATGTTTTGGCCACCAAAGGACTTGACTACACTAACTTTCAAAGGCTGCACTTGGTCGCCCAGCCCTTGAGAATATGAATCAAGTTTCAGAAATGCAATTGTTTATTTTGACAGTAGCTATTGTTTAAAATGAGCTGGAAGTGAGCACACGGACAAAAGTTACTGTTGAGTAGATCTGAGAAAAATGTCACAACAAGATCTGTGCCCAACAACAGCATGTTCTGGCTCCTGTAGTCCTGCTGTTTGTTGAAAGAGGGTTGCAAGAATTTTAAATTTCTCTGTCCTGTCTGACCATTAGTGGTGTCCACATGAGGACCCTGCCGGTGCTGCTAGCAAAGAGTGCACCTGCTTAGCAATGCCTCGAGCGATTGCAAAGACACTGTGGCTTTGTTAGAGAACAGCATCTGGGTGGGAGGTGCTTTGGCTTTTTCATCAGTGGTCATATATTTGGTCAAAGGCCCCTTTTAGACCTTCCGTCCTTCAGGTGCCTGCTGAAGTGCCAGCCCTTATATGAGTGCTTTTCGACCGAGAGTTATTGTCCTTGTTTCAAGGGCATATGACAAAATTGGAACGATACAGAGAAGATTAGCATGGCCCCTGCGAAAGGATGACACGCAAATCCATGAAGCGTTCCTCTTTTTGCGTTTCCAACGCCTGTCTGGCATGCATATCCGGTATTCATTGACACCAATAGCCTGCTGTTGGTTTAGAGAAAGGTTCACTGACTGGTTCTTGACATCATCATGTCATAGTAGTAAGAGAACTACAAAAGGACTCCTGCATTCTCCTGTACGGAGACAGGTGGTTTGGCGTAGCTTAGGTCCAAACAAGGAACTGACTAGTAGTAGGTTTAAGGTTAGTTAGGATTAGGTTAATGCCACACAATTGCCTGACTAGCACTAGGGATGTGGGTAAGGATATGTTTTGGCCACCAAAGGACTTGACTACACTAACTTTCAAAGGCTGCACTTGGTCGCCCAGCCCTTGAGAATAGGAATCAAGTTTCAGAAATGCAATTGTTTATTTTGACAGTAGCTATTGTTTAAAATGAGCTGGAAGTGAGCACACGGACAAAAGCTACTGTTGAGTAGATCTGAGAAAAATGTCACAACAAGATCTGTGCCCAACAACAGCATGTTCTGGCTCCTGTGGTCTCCTGTTTGTTGAAAGAGGGTTGCAAGAATTTTACATTTCTCTGTCCTGTCTGACCATTAGTGGTGTCCACATAAGGACCCTGCCGGTGCTGCTAGCAAAGAGTGCACCTGCTTAGCAATCCCTCGTGCGATTGCAAAGACACTGTGGCTTTGTTAGAGAACAGCATCTGGGTGGGAGGTGCTTTGGCTTTTCATCAGTGGTCATATATTTGGTCAAAGGCCCCTTTTAGACCTTTCGTCCTTCAGGTGCCTGCTGAAGTGCCAGCCCTTATATGAGTGCTTTTCGACCTAGAGTTATTGTCCTTGTTTCAAGGGCATATGACAAAATTGGATCGATACAGAGAAGATTAGCATGGCCCCTGCGAAAGGATGACACGCAAATCTGTGAAGCGTTCCTCTTTTTGCGTTTCCAAAGCCTGTCTGGCATGCATATCCGGTATTCATTGACATCAATAGCCTGCTGTTGGTTTAGAGAAAGGTTCACTGACTGGTTCTTGACATCATGATGTCAGAGTTGCAAGAGAACTACAGAAGGACTCCTGCATTCTCCTGTACGGAGACAGGTGGTTTGGCGTAGCTTAGGTCCAAACAAGGAGACTGACTAGTAGTAGGTTTAAGGTTAGTTAGGATTAGGTTAATGCCACACAATCGCCTGACTAGCACTAGGGATGTGGGTAAGGATATGTTTTGGCCACCAAAGGACTTGACTACACTAACTTTCAAAAGGCTGCACTTGGTCGCCCAGCCCTTGAGAATATGAATCAAGTTTCAGAAATGCAATTGTTTATTTTGACAGTAGCTATTGTTTAAAATGAGCTGGAAGTGAGCACACGGACAAAAGTTACTGTTGAGTAGATCTGAGAAAAATATCACAACAAGATCTGTGCCCAACAACAGCATGTTCTGGCTCCTGTAGTCTGCTGTTTGTTGAAAGATGGGTTGCAAGAATTTTAAATTTCTCTGTCCTGTCTGACCATTAGTGGTGTCCACATGAGGACCCTGCCGGTGCTGCTAGCAAAGAGTGCACCTGCTTAGCAATGCCTCGAGTGATTGCAAAGACACTGTGGCTTTGTTAGAGAACAGCATCTGGGTGGGAGGTGCTTTGGCTTTTCATCAGTGGTCATATATTTGGTCAAAGGCCCCTTTTAGACCTTCCGTCCTTCAGGTGCCTGCTGAAGTGCCAGCCCTTATATGAGTGCTTTTCGACTGAGAGTTATTGTCCTTGTTTCAAGGGCATATGACAAAATTGGATCGATACAGAGAAGATTAGCATGGCCCCTGTGAAAGGATGACACGCAAATCTGTGAAGCGTTCCTCTTTTTGCGTTTCCAAAGCCTGTCTGGCATGCATATCCGGTATTCATTGACATCAATAGCCTGCTGTTGGTTTAGAGAAAGGTTCACTGACTGGTTCTTGACATCATGATGTCAGAGTTGCAAGAGAACTACAGAAGGACTCCTGCATTCTCCTGTACGAGACAGGTGGTTTGGCGTAGCTTAGGTCCAAACAAGGAACTGACTAGTAGTAGGTTTAAGGTTAGTTAGGATTAGGTTAATGCCACACAATCGCCTGACTAGCACTAGGGATGTGGGTAAGGATATGTTTTGGCCACCAAAGGACTTGACTACACTAACTTCAAAGGCTGCACTTGGTCGCCCAGCCCTTGAGAATAGGAATCAAGTTTCAGAAATGGAATTGTTTATTTTGACAGTAGCTATTGTTTAAAATGAGCTGGAAGTGAGCACACTGGACAAAAGTTACTGTTGAGTAGATCTGAGAAAAATGTCACAACAAGATCTGTGCCCAACAACAGCATGTTCTGGCTCCTGTAGTCTGCTGTTTGTTGAAAGAGGGTTGCAAGAATTTTAAATTTCTCTGTCCTGTCTGACCATTAGTGGTGTCCACATGAGGACCCTGCCGGTGCTGCTAGCAAAGAGTGCACCTGCTTAGCAATGCCTCGAGCGATTGCCAAAGACACTGTGGCTTTGTTAGAGAACAGCATCTGGGTGGGAGGTGCTTTGGCTTTTCATCAGTGGTCATATATTTGGTCAAAGGCCCCTTTTAGACCTTCCGTCCTTCAGGTGCCTGCTGAAGTGCCAGCCCTTATATGAGTGCTTTTCGACCGAGAGTTATTGTCCTTGTTTCAAGGGCATATGACAAAATTGGAACGATACAGAGAAGATTAGCATGGCCCCCTGCGAAAGGATGACACGCAATCCGTGAAGCGTTCCTCTTTTTTGCGTTTCCAACGCCTGTCTGGCATGCATATCCGGTATTCATTGACACCAATAGCCTGCTGTTGGTTTAGAGAAAGGTTCACTGACTGGTTCTTGACATCATCATGTCAGAGTAGTAAGAGAACTACAAAAGGACTCCTGCATTCTCCTGTACGGAGACAGGTGGTTTGGCGTAGCTTAGGTCCAAACAAGGAACTGACTAGTAGTAGGTTTAAGGTTAGTTAGGATTAGGTTAATGCCACACAATTGCCTGACTAGCACTAGGGATGTGGGTAAGGATATGTTTTGGCCACCAAAGGACTTGACTACACTAACTTTCAAAGGCTGCACTTGGTCGCCCAGCCCTTGAGAATAGGAATCAAGTTTCAGAAATGCAATTGTTTATTTTGACAGTAGCTATTGTTTAAAATGAGCTGGAAGTGAGCACACGGACAAAAGCTACTGTTGAGTAGATCTGAGAAAAATGTCACAACAAGATCTGTGCCCAACAACAGCATGTTCTGGCTCCTGTGGTCTCCTGTTTGTTGAAAGAGGGTTGCAAGAATTTTACATTTCTCTGTCCTGTCTGACCATTAGTGGTGTCCACATAAGGACCCTGCCGGTGCTGCTAGCAAAGAGTGCACCTGCTTAGCAATCCCTCGTGCGATTGCAAAGACACTGTGGCTTTGTTAGAGAACAGCATCTGGGTGGGAGGTGCTTTGGCTTTTCATCAGTGGTCATATATTTGGTCAAAGGCCCCTTTTAGACCTTTCGTCCTTCAGGTGCCTGCTGAAGTGCCAGCCCTTATATGAGTGCTTTTCGACTGAGAGTTATTGTCCTTGTTTCAAGGGCATATGACAAAAATTGGATCAATACAGAGAAGATTAGCATGGCCCCTGCGAAAGGATGACACGCAAAATCCGTGAAGCGTTCCTCTTTTTGCGTTTCCAAAGCCTGTCTGGCATGCATATCCGGTATTCATTGACATCAATAGCCTGCTGTTGGTTTAGAGAAAGGTTCACTGACTGGTTCTTGACATCATGCATGTCAGAGTTGCAAGAGAACTACAAAAGGACTCCTGCATTCTCCTGTACGGAGTCAGGTGGTTTTGGCGTAGCTTAGGTCCAAACAAGGAACTGACTAGTAGTAGGTTTAAGGTTAGTTTAGGATTAGGTTTATGCCACACAATCGCCTGACTAGCACTAGGGATGTGGGTAAAGGATTGTTTTGGCCACCAAAGGACTTGACTACACTAACTTTCAATGGCAGCACTTGGTCGCCCAGCCCTTGAGAAGTAGGAATCAAGTTTCAGAAATGCAAATTGTTTATTTTGACAGTAGCTATTGTTTAAAATGAGCTGGAAGTGAGCACACGGCACAAAAGCTACTGTTGAGTAGATCTGAGAAAAATGTCACAACAAGATCTGTGCCCAACAACAGCATGTTCTGGATCCTGTAGTCTGCTGTTTGTTGAAAGAGGGTTGCAAGAATTTTAATTTCTCTGTCCTGTCTGACCATTAGTGGTGTCCACATGAGTGACCCTGCCCCGGTGCTGCTAGCAAAGAGTGCACCTGCTTAGCAATGCCTCGAGTCGATTGCAAAGACACTGTGGCTTTGTTAGAGAACAGCATCTGGGTGGGAGGTGCTTTGGCTTTTCCATCAGTGGTCATATATTTGGTCAAAGGCCCCTTTTAGACCTTCCGTCCTTCAGGTGCCTGCTGAAGTGCCAGCCCTTATATGAGTGCTTTTCGACTGAGAGTTATTGTCCTTGTTTCAAGGGCATATGACAAAATTGGATCGATACAGAGAAGATTAGCATGGCCCCTGCGGAAAGGATGACACGCAAATCCGTGAAGCGTTCCTCTTTTTGCGTTTCCAAAGCCTGTCTGGCATGCATATCCGGTATTCATTGACATCAATAGCCTGCTGTTGGTTTAGAGAAAGGTTCACTGACTGGTTCTTGACATCATCATGTCAGAGTAGTCAAGAGAACTACAAAAGGACTCCTGCATTCTCCTGTACGGAGACAGGTGGTTTGGCGTAGCTTAGGTCCAAACAAGGAACTGACTAGTAAGTAGGTTTAAGGTTAGTTAGGATTAGGTTAATGCCACACAATCGCCTGACTAGCACTAGGATGTGGGTAAGGATATGTTTTGGCCACCAAAGGACTTGGACTACACTAACTTTCAAAGGCTGCACTTGGTCGCCCAGCCCCTTGAGAATAGGAATCAAGTTTCAGAAATGCAATTGTTTATTTTGACAGTAGCTATTTGTTTAAAATGAGCTGGAAGTGACACACGGACAAAAGTTACTGTTGAGTAGATCTGAGAAAAATGTCACAACAAGGATCTGTGCCCAACAACAGCATGTTCTGGCTCCTGTAGTCTGCTGTTTGTTGAAAGAGGGTTGCAAGAATTTTAAATTTCTCCTGTCCTGTCCTGACCATTAGTGGTGTCCACATGAGGACCCTGCCGGTGCTGCTAGCAAAGAGTGCACCTGCTTAGCAATGCCTCGAGCGATTGCAAAGACACTGTGGCTTTGTTAGAGAACAGCATCTGGGTGGGAGGTGCTTTGGCTTTTCATCAGTGGTCATATATTTGGTCAAAGGCCCCCTTTTAGACCTTCCGTCCTTCAGGTCCTGCTGAAGTGCCAGCCCTTATATGAGTGCTTTTCGACCGAGAGTTATTGTCCTTGTTTCAAGGGCATATGACAAAATTTGGATCGATACAGAGAAGATTAGCATGGCCCCTGCGAAAGGATGACACGCAAATCCGTGAAGCGTTCCTCTTTTTGCGTTTCCAAACGCCTGTCTGGCATGCATATCCGGTATTCATTGACATCAATAGCCTGCTGTTGGTTTAGAGAAAGGTTCACTGACTGGTTCTTGACATCATCATGTCAGAGTAGTAAGAGAACTACAAAAGGATTCCTGCATTCTCCTGTACGGAGGACAGGTGGTTTGGCGTAGCTTAGGTCCAAACAAGGAATGACTAGTAGTAGGTTTAAGGTTAGTTAGGATTAGGTTAATGCCACACAATCGCCTGACTAGCACTAGGGATGTGGGTAAGGATATGTTTTGGCCACCAAAGGACTTGACTACACTAACTTTCAAAGGCTGCACTTGGTCGCCCAGCCCTTGAGAATAGGAATCAAGTTTCAGAAATGCAATTGTTTATTTTGACAGTAGCTATTGTTTAAAATGAGCTGGAAGTGAGCACACGGACAAAAGTTACTGTTGAGTAGATCTGAGAAAAATGTCACAACAAGATCTGTGCCCAACAACAGCATGTTCTGGCTCCTGTAGTCTTCTGTTTGTTGAAAGAGGGTTGCAAGAATTTAAATTTCTCTGTCCTGTCTGACCATTAGTGGTGTCCACATGAGGACCCTGCCGGTGCTGCTAGCAAAGAGTGCACCTGCTTAGCAATGCCTCGAGCGATTGCAAAGACACTGTGGCTTTGTTTAGAGAACAGCATCTGGGTGGGAGGTGCTTTGGCTTTTCATCATTGGTCATATAATTGGTCAAAGGCCCCTTTTAGACCTTCCGTCCTTCAGGTGCCTGCTGAAGTGCCAGCCCTTATATGAGTGCTTTTCGACTGAGAGTTATGTCCTTTGTTTCAAGGGCATATGACAAAATTGGATCGATACAGAGAAGATTTAGCATGGCCCCTGCGAAAGGATGACACGCAAATCCGTGAAGCGTCCTCTTTTTGCCGTTTTCCAAGCCTGTCTGGCATGCATATCCGGTATTCATTGACATCAATAGCCTGCTGTTGGATTTAGAGAAAGGTTCACTGACTGGTTCTTGACATCATCAATGTCAGAGTAGTAAAAAGAACTACAAAGGACTCCTGCATTCTCCTGTACGGAGACAGGTGGTTTGGCGTAGCTTAGGTCCAAACAAGGAACTGACTAGTAGTAGGTTTAAGGTTAGTTAGGATTAGGATAATGCCACACAATTCGCCTGACTAGCACTAGGGATGTGGGTAAGGATATGTTTTGGCCACCAAAGGACTTGACTACACTAACTTTCAAAGGCTGCACTTGGTCGCCCAGCCCTTGAGAATAGGAATCAAGTTTCAGAAATGCAATTGTTTTAATTTGACAGTAACTATTGTTTAAAATGAGCTGGAAGAGACACACGCGACAAAAGCTTACTGTTGAGTAGATCTGAGAAAAATGTCACAACAAGATCTGTGGCCCAACAACAGCATGTTCTGGCTCCTGTGAGTCTGCTGTTTGTTGAAAGAGGGTTGCAAGAATTTTAAATTTCTCTGTCCTGTCTGACCATTAGTGGTGTCCACATGAGGACCCTGCCGGTGCTGCTAGCAAAGAGTGCACCTGCTTAGCAATGCCTCGAGCGCGATTGCAAAGACACTGTGGCTTTGTTAGAGAACAGCATCTGGGTGGGAGGTGCTTTGGCTTTTCATCAGTGGTCATATATTTGGTCAAAGGCCCCTTTTAGACCTTCCGTCCTTCAGGTGCCTGCTGAAGTGCCAGCCCTTATATGAGTGCTTTTCGACCTGAGAGTTATTGTCCTTGTTTCAAGGGCATATGACAAAATTGGATCGATACAGAGAAGATTAGCATGGCCCCTGCGAAAGGATGACACGCAAATCCGTGAAGCGTTCCTCTTTTTGCGTTTCCAAAGCCTGTCTGGCATGCATATCCGGTATTCATTGACATCAATAGCCTGCTGTTGGTTTAGAGAAAGGTTCACTGATGGTTCTTGACATCATCATGTCAGAGTAGTAAGAGAACTACAAAAGGAATCCTGCATTCTCCTGTACGGAGACAGGTCGGTTTGGCGTAGGCCTTAAGGTCCAAACAAGGAACTGACCTAGTAGTAGGTTCTAAGGTAGTTAGGATTAGTGTAAAAGCCACACTCAACCGCCTGACTAGCACTAGGATGTGCGGTAAGGATATGTTTTGGCCACCAAAGGACATTGACTACACTAACTTTCAAAGGCTGCACTTGGTCGCCCCAGCCCTGAGAATAGAATCAACGTAGTTTCAGAACTGCAATTGTTTATTTTGACAGTAGCTATTGTTTAAAATGAGCTGGAAGTCTAGCACCGGACAAAAGCTACTGTTGAGTAGATCTGAACGAAAAATGTCCACAACAAGATCTGCTGCCCAACAACAGCCATGTCTGACTCCTAGTAGTCTGCTGTTCTGTTGAAGATGGTATGCCGAAGAATTTTACATTTCTCTGTCCTGGTACTGACCATTAGTCGGTCGTCCACATGAGGACCCTGCCGGTGCTGCTAGCAAAAGAGTGCACCTGCTTAGCAATGCCTCGAGCGATTGCAAAGACACTGTGGCTTTGTTAGAGAACAGCATCTGGGTGGGAGGTGCTTTGGCTTTTCATCAGTGGTCATATATTTGGTCAAAGGCCCCTTTTAGACCTTCCGTCCTTCAGGTGCCTGCTGAAGTGCCAGCCCTTATATGAGTGCTTTTCGACGAGAGTTATTGTCCTTGTTTCAAGGGCATATGACAAAATTGGATCGATACAGAGAAGATTAGCATGGCCCCTGCGAAAGGATGACACGCAAATCTGTGAAGCGTTCCTCTTTTTGCGTTTCCAAAGCCTGTCTGGCATGCATATCCGGTATTCATTGACACCAATAGCCTGCTGTTGGTTTAGAGAAAGGTTCACTGACTGGTTCTTGACATCATCATGTCAGAGTAGTAAGAGAACTACAAAAGGACTCCTGCATTCTCCTGTACGGAGACAGGTGGTTTGGCGTAGCTTAGGTCCAAACAAGGAACTGACTAGTACGTAGGTTTAAGGTTAGTTAGGATTAGTGTAATGCCAACACAATCGACCTGACTACGCACTAGGGATGTGCGGTAAGCGATATGTTTTGGCCAGCAAGACACTTGACTACACCTAACTTTTCAAAGGCTGTACTTGGTCGCCCAGCCCATTGAGAATAGGAATCCAAGTTTCCAGAACTGCAATTGTCTTATTTTGACAGTAGCTATTGTTTAAACATGCGCTGGAAGTGAAGCACACGGACAAAAGTTACTGTTGCGTAGATCTGAGAAAAATTTCACAACAAGATCTGTGCCCAACAACAGCATGTTCTGGCTCCTGTAGTCTGCTGATTTGTTGAAAGAGGAGTATGCAAGAATTTTAAATTTCTCTGTCCTGTCTGACCATTAGTGGTGTCCACATGAGGACCCTGCCTGGTGCTGCTAGCAAAAGAGTGCACCTGCTTAGCAATGCCTCGAGCGATTGCAAAGACACTGTGGCTTTGTTAGAGAACAGCATCTGGGTGGGAGGTGCTTTGGCTTTTCATCAGTGGTCATATATTTGGTCAAAGGCCCCTGTTAGATGTTCTGTCCTTCAGATGCCTGCTGAAGTGCCAGCCCTTCTATCAGTGCTTTTCGACCTATAGGTATTGTGTTTGTTTCAAGGGCATATGCAAAAATTCGATTGATATAGAGATGATTAGCATGGTCCCTGCGAAAGGATGACATGCAAATTCGTGAAGTGGTCCTCTTTTTGCATTTCCTGAGCTAGGTGGGCCTGTATGGCATGCATATCCGATATTCATTGACATCAATAGCCTGCTGTTGGTTTAGCGAATGGTTCACTGACTGGTTCTTGACATCGTCATGTTAGAGTAGTAAGAGAACTACAAAAGGACCCCTGCATTCTCCTGTACGGAGACAGGTGGTTTGGCATAGGTTCGGTCCAAACAAGGAACTGAATAGTAGTAGGTTTAAGGTTAGTTAGGATTAATGTTAAGGCCACACAATCGCCTGACTAGCACTAGGGATGTGGGTAAAGATGTGTTTTGGCCACCAAAGGACTTGACTACTCTTACTTTCAAAGGCTGCACTTGGTCACCCAGGCCTTGAGAATAGGAATCAAGTTTCAGAAATGCAATTGTTTATTTTGACAGTAGCTATTGTTTAAAATGAGCTGGAAATGAGCACAAGGACAAAAGCTACTGTTGAGTAGATCTGAGAAAAATGTCACAACAATATGTGCCCAACCACAGCATGTTCTGGCTCCTGTAGTCTGCTGTTTGTTGAAAGAGTGTTACAAGAATTTTTAATTTCTCTGTCCTGTCTGACCATTAGTGGTGACCACATGAGGACCCTGCCGGTGCTGTTAGCAAAGAGTGCACCTGGTTAGCAATGCCTCAAGCGATTGCAAAGACACTGTGGCTTTGTTAGAGAACAGCATTTGGGTGGGAGGTGCTTTGGCTTTTTATCAGTGGTCATATATTTGGTCAAAGGCCCCTTTTAGACCTCCGTCCTACAGGGTGCCTGCTGAAAGTGCCAGCCCTTATATGAGTGCTTTTCGACTGAGAGTTATTGTCCTTGTTTCAAGGGCATATGACAAAATTGGATCGATACAGAGAAGATTAGCATGGCCCCTGCGAAAGGATGACACGCAAATCCTGTGAAGCCGTTCCTCTTTTTGCGTTTCCAAAGACTGCTCTGGCATGCATATCCGGTATTCATTGACATCAATATGCCTGCTGTTGGTTTAGAGAAAAGGTTCACTGACTGGTTCTTGACATCATCATGTCCAGAGTAGCAAGAGAACTACAAAAGGACTCCTGCATTCTCCTGTACGGAGACAGGTGGTTTGGCGTAGCTTAGGTCCAAACAAGGAACTGACTAGTAGTAGGTTTAAGGTTAGTTAGGATTAGGTTAATGCCACACAATCGCCTGACTAGCACTAGGGATGTGGGTAAGGATATGTTTTGGGCCACCAAAGGACTTAGACTACACTAACTTTCAAGGCTGCACTTGGTCGCCCAGCCCTTGAGAATAGGAATTCAAGTTTCAGAAATGCAATTGTTTATTTTGACAGTAGCTATTGTTTAAAATGAGCTGGAAGTGAGCACACGGACAAAAGCTACTGTTGAGTAGATCTGAGAAAAATGTCACAACAAGATCTGTGCCCAACAACAGCATGTTCTGGCTCCTGTGTCCCTGCTGTTTGTTGAAAGAGGGTTGCAAGAATTTTAAATTTCTCTGTCCTGTCTGACCATTAGTGGTGTCCACATGAGGACCCTGCCGGTGCTGCTAGCAAAGAGTGCACCTGCCTTAGCAATGCCTCGAGCGATTGCAAAGACACTGTGGCTTTGTTAGAGAACAGCATCTGGGTGGGAGGTGCTTTGGCTTTTCATCAGTGGTCATATATTTGGTCAAAGGCCCCTTTTAGACCTTCCGTCCTTCAGGTGCCTGCTGAAGTGCCAGCCCTTATATGAGTGCTTTTCGACGAGAGTTATTGTCCTTGTTTCAAGGGCATATGACAAAATTGGATCGATACAGAGAAGATTAGCCATGGCCCCTGCGAAAGGATGACACGCAAATCCGTGAAAGCTGAGGTCCTCTTTTTGCGTTTCCCAAAGCTGTCTGGCATGCATATCCGGTATTCATTGACATCAATAGCCTGCTGTTGGTTTAGAGAAAGGTTTCACTGACTGGTTCTTGACATCATCATGTCAGAGTAGCAAGAGAACTACAAAAGGGACTCCTGCATTCTCCTGTACGGAGACAGGTGGTTTTGGCGTAGCTTAGGTCCAAACAAGGGAACTGACTAGTAGTAGGTTTAAGGTTAGTTAGGAATAGGTTAATGCCACACAATCGCCTGACTAGCACTAGGGATGTTGGGTAAGGAATATGTTTTGGCCACCAAAGGACTTGACTACACTAACTTTCAAAGGCTGCACTTGGTCGCCCAGCCCTTGAGAATAGGAATCAAGTATCAGAAATGCAATTGTTTATTTTGACAGTAGCTATTGTTTAAAATGAGCTGAAGTGAGCACACCGGCACAAAAGCTACTGTTGAGTAAGATCTGAGAAAAATGTTCACAACAAGATCTGTTGCCCAACAACAGCATGTTCTGACTCCTGTAGTCTGCTGTTTGTGAAAGAGGGTTGCATAGAATTTTAATTTCTCTGTCCTGTCTGACCATTAGTGGTGTCCACATGAAGGACCCTGCCTCGGTGCTGCTAGCAAAGAGTGCACCTGCTTAGCAATGCCTCGAGCGATTGCAAAAGACACTGTGGCTTTGTTAGAGAACAGCATCTGGGTGGGAGGTGCTTTGGCTTTTCATCAGTGGTCCATATATTTTGGTCAAAGGCCCCTTTTAGACCTTCCGTCCTTCAGGTGCCTGCTGAAGTGCCAGCCCTTATATGAGTGCTTTTCGACTGAGAGTTATTGTCCTTGTTTCAAGGGCATATGACAAAATTGGATCGATACAGATGAAGATTAGCATGGCCCCTGCGAAAGGATGACACGCAAATCCGTGAAGAGTTCCTCTTTTTTGCGTTTCCAAAGCCTGTCTGGCATGCATATCCGGTATTCATTGACCATCAATAGCTGCTGTTGGTTTAGAGAAAGGTTCACTGACTGGTTCTTGACATCAATCATGTCAGAGTAGTAAGAGAACTACAAAAGGACTTCCTGCATTTCTCCTGTACGGAGACAGGTGGTTTGGCGTAGCTTAGTCCAAACAAGGAACGGACTAGTAGTAGGTTTAAGGTTAGTTAGGATTAGGTTAATGCCACACAATCGCCTGACTAGCACTAGGGATGTGGGTAAGGATATGTTTTGGCCACCAAAGGACTTGACTACACTAACTTTCAAAGGCTGCACTTGGTCGCCCAGCCCTTGAGAATAGGAATCAAGTTTTCAGAAATGCAATTGTTTATTTTGACAGTAGCTATTGTTTAAAATGAGCTGGAAGTGAGCACACGGACAAAAAGTTCTGTTGAGTAGATCTGAGAAAAATGTCACAACAAGATCTGTGCCCAACAACAGCATGTTCTGGCTCCTGTAGTCTGCTGTTTGTTGAAAGAGGGTTGCAAGAATTTTACATTTCTCTGTCCTGTCTGATACCATTAGTGGTGTCCCTCATGAGGACCCTGCCGGTGCTGCTAGCAAAAGAGTGCACCTTGCTTAGCAATGCCTCGAGCGATTGCAAAGACACTGTGGCTTTGTTAGAGAACAGCATCTGGGTGGCGAGGTGCTTGGCTTTTCATCAGTGGTCAATATATTTGTCAATAGGCCCCTTTGAGGACCTTCCGTCCTTCAGGTGCCTCTGAAGTGCCAGCCCCTTATATGAGTGCTTTTCGACCGAGAGTTATTGTCCTTGTTTCAAGGGCATATGACAAAATTGGATCGATACAGAGAAGATTAGCATGGCCCCTGCGAAAGGATGACACGCAAATCCAGTGAAGCGTTCCTCTTTTTGCGTTTCCAACGCCTGTCTGGCATGCATATCCGTATTCATTGACACCAATAGCCTGCTGTTGGTTTAGAGAAAGGTTCACTGACTGGTTCTTGACATCATCATGTCAGAGTAGTAAGAGAACTACAAAAGGACTCCTGCATTCTCCTGTACGGAGACAGGTGGTTTGGCGTAGCTTAGGTCCAAACAAGGAACTGACTAGTAGTAGGTTTAAGGTTAGTTAGGATTAGGTTAATGCCACACAATTGCCTGACTAGCACTAGGGATGTGGGTAAGGATATGTTTTGGCCACCAAAGGACTTGACTACACTAACTTTCAAAGGCTGCACTTGGTCGCCCAGCCCTTGAGAATAGGAATCAAGTTTCAGAAATGCAATTGTTTATTTTGACAGTAGCTATTGTTTAAAATGAGCTGGAAGTGAGCACACGGACAAAAGCTACTGTTGAGTAGATCTGAGAAAAAAATGTCACAACAAGATCTGTGCCCAACAACAGCATGTTCTGGACTCCTGTAGTCTCCTGTTTGTTGAAAGAGGGTTGCAAGAATTTTACATTTCTCTGTCCTGTCTGACCATTAGTGGTGTCCACATAAGGACCCTGCCGGTGCTGCTAGCAAAGAGTGCACACTGCTAGCTATGCCTCGTGCGATTGCAAGACACTGTGGCTTTGTTAGAGTACAGCATCTTGGGTGGGAGGGTGCTTTGGACTTTTCATCAGTAGGGTCCATATATTGGTCAAAGGCCCCCTTTTAGACCTTCCGTCCGCGAGGTGGCCTGGCTGAAGAGCCTGCCCCTTATAGGAGTGCTTTTCGACGTAGAGTATTGTCCTTGTATCAAGGGCATATGACAAATTGGAACGATACAGAGAAGATTAGCATGGCCCCTGCGAAAGGATGACAGCCAAATCCGTGAAGCGTTCCTCTTTTTGCGTTTCCCAAAGCCTGTCTGGCATGCATATCCGGTATTCATTGACATCAATAGCCTGCTGTTGGTTTAGAGAAAGGTTCACTTGACTGGTTCTTGACATCATCATGTCAGAGTAGTAAGAGAACTACAAAAGGATTCCTGCATTCTCCTGTACGGAGACAGGTGGTTTGGCGTAGCTTAGGTCCAAACAAGGAACTGACTAGTAGTAGGTTTAAGGTTAGTTAGGATTAGGTTAATGCCACACAATCGCCTACTAGCACTAGGGATGTGGGTAAGGATATGTTTTGGCCACCAAAGGACTTGACTACACTAACTTTCCAAAGGCTGCACTTGGTCGCCCGCCCTTGAGAATAGGAATCAAGTTTCAGAACTGCAATTGTTTATTTTGACAGTAGCTATTGTTTAAAATGAGCTGGAAGTGAGCACACGGACAAAAGCTACCTGTTGAGTAGATCTGAGAAAAAATGTCACAACAAGATCTGTGCCCAACAACAGCATGTTCTGGCCTCCTGTGTTCTCCTGTTTGTTGAAAGAGGGTTGCAAGAATTTTACATTTCTCTGTCCTGTCTGACATTAGTGGTGTCCACATAGGACCCTGCCGGTGCTGCTAGCAAAGAGTGCACCTGCTTAGCAAGCCTCGTGCGATTGCAAAGACACTGTGGCTTTGTTAGAGAACAGCATCTGGGGTGGGAGGTGCTTTGGCTTTTCATCAGTGGTCATATATTTGGTCAAAGGCCCCTTTTAGACCTTCGTCCTTCAGGTGCCTGCTGAAGTGCCAGCCCTTATATGAGTGCTTTTCGACTGAGAGTATTGTCCTTGTTTCAAGGGCATATGACAAAATTGGATAGATACAGAGAAGATTAGCATGGCCCTGCGAAAAGGATGACACGCAAATCCGTGAAGGTTCCTCTTTTTTGCGTTTCCAAAGCCTGTCATGGCATGCATATCCGGTATTCATTGACATCAATAGCCTGCTGTTGGTTTAGAGAAAGGTTCACTGACTGGTTCTTGACATCATCATGTCAGAGTAGTAAGAGAACTACAAAAGGATCCCTGCATTCTCCTGTACGGAGACAGGTGGTTTGGCGTAGCTTAGGTCCAAACAAGGAACTGACTAGTAGTAGGTTTAAGGTTAGTTAGGATTAGGTTAATGCCACACAATCGCCTGACTAGCACTAGGGATGTGGGGTAAGGATATGTTTTGCCACCAAAGGACTTGACTACACTAACTTTCAAAGGCTGCACTTGGTCCGCCCAGCCCTTGAGAATAGGAATCAAGTTTCAGAAATGCAATTGTTTATTTTGACAGTAGCTATTGTTTAAAATGAGCTGGAAGTGAGCACACGGACAAAAGTTACTGTTGAGTAGATCTGAGAAAAATGTCACAACAAGATCTGTGCCCAACAACAGCATGTTCTGGCTCCTGTAGTCTGCTGTTTGTTGAAAGAGGGTTGCAAGAATTTTAAATTTCTCTGTCCTGTCTGACCATTAGTGGTGTCCACATGAGGACCCTGCCGGTGCTGCTAGCAAAGAGTGCACCTGCTTAGCAATGCCTCGAGCGATTGCAAAGACACTGTGGCTTTGTTAGAGAACAGCATCTGGGTGGGAGGTGCTTTGGCTTTTCATCAGTGGTCATATATTTGGTCAAAGGCCCCTTTTAGACCTTCCCGTCCTTCAGGTGCCTGCTGAAGTGCCAGCCCTTATATGAGTGCTTTTTCGACCTGAGAGTTATTGTCCTTGTTTCAAGGGCATATGACAAAATTGGATCGATACAGAGAAGATTAGCATGGCCCCTGCGAAAGGATGACACGCAAATCCAGTGAAGCGTTCCTCTTTTTGCGTTTCCAAAGCCTGTCTGGCATGCATATCCGGTATTCATTGACATCAATAGCCTGCTGTTGGTTTAGAGAAAGGTTCACTGACTGGTTCTTGACATCATCATGTCAGAGTAGTAAGAGAACTACAAAAGGACTCCTGCATTCTCCTGTACGGAGACAGGTGGTTTGGCGTAGCTTAGGTCCAAACAGGAACTGACTAGTAGTAGGTTTAAGGTTAGTTAGGATTAGGTTAATGCCACACAATCGCCTGACTAGCACTAGGGATGTGGGTAAGGATATGTTTTGGCCACCAAAGGACTTGACTACACTAACTTTCAAAGGCTGCACTTGGTCGCCCAGCCCTTGAGAATAGGAATCAAGTTTCAGAAATGCAATTGTTTATTTTGACAGTAGCTATTGTTTAAAATGAGCTGGAAGTGAGCACACGGACAAAAGCTACTGTTGAGTAGATCTGAGAAAAATGTCACAACAAGATCTGTGCCCAACAACAGCATGTTCTGGCTCCTGTGGTCTCCTGTTTGTTGAAAGAGGGTTGCAAGAATTTTACATTTCTCTGTCCTGTCTGACCATTAGTGGTGTCCACATAAGGACCCTGCCGGTGCTGCTAGCAAAGAGTGCACCTGCTTAGCAATTCCCTCGAGCGATTGCAAAGACACTGTGGCTTTGTTAGAGAACAGCATCTGGGTGGGAGGTGCTTTGGCTTTTCATCAGTGGTCATATATTTGGTCAAAGGCCCCTTTTAGGACCTTTCCGTCCTTCAGGTGCCTGCTGAAGTGCCAGCCCTTATATGAGTGCTTTTCGACTGAGAGTAATTGTCCTTGTTTCAAGGGCATATGACAAAATTGGATCGATACAGAGAAGATTAGCATGGCCCCTGCGAAGGATGACACGCAAATCCGTGAAGCGTTCCTCTTTTTGCGTTTCCAAAGCCTGTCTGGCATGGCATATCCGGTATTCATTGACATCAATAGCCTGCTGTTGGTTTAGAGAAAGGTTCACTGACTGGTTCTTGACATCATCATGTCAGAGTAGCAAGAGAACTACAAAAGGACTTCCTGCATTCTCCCTGTACGGGAGACAAGGTGGTTTGGCGTAGCTTAGGTCCAAACAAGGAACTGACTAGTAGTAGGTTTAAGGTTAGTTAGGATTAGGTTAATGCCACACAATCGCCTGACTAGCACTAGGGATGTGGGTAAGGATATGTTTTGGCCACCAAAGGACTTGACTACACTAACTTTCAAAGGCTGCACTTGGTCGCCCAGCCCTTGAGAATAGGAATCAAGTTTCAGAAATGCAATTGTTTATTTTGACAGTAGCTATTGTTTAAATGAGCTGGAAGTGAGCACACGACAAAAGTTACTGTTGAGTAGATCTGAGAAAAATGTCACAACAAGATCTGTGCCCAACAACAGCATGTTCTGGCTTCCTGTAGTCTGCTGTTTGTTGAAAGAGGGTTGCAAGAATTTTACATTTCTCTGTCCTGTCTGACCATTAGTGGTGTCCACATAAGGACCCTGCCGGTGCTGCTAGCAAAGAGTGCACCTGCTTAGCAATGCCTCGAGCGATTGCAAAGACACTGTGGCTTTGTTAGAGAACAGCATCTGGGTGGGAGGTGCTTTGGCTTTTCATCAGTGGTCATATATTTGGTCAAAGGCCCCTTTTAGACCTTCCGTCCTTCAGGTGCCTGCTGAAGTGCCAGCCCTTATATGAGTGCTTTTCGACCGAGAGTTATTGTCCTTGTTTCAAGGGCATATGACAAAATTGGATCGATACAGAGAAGATTAGCATGGCCCCTGCGAAAGGATGACACGCAAATCCAGTGAAGCGTTCCTCTTTTTGCGTTTCCAAAGCCTGTCTGGCATGCATATCCGGTATTCATGACACCAATAGCCTGCTGTTGGTTTAGAGAAAGGTTCACTGACTGGTTCTTGACATCATCATGTCAGAGTAGTAAGAGAACTACAAAAGGACTCCTGCATTCTCCTGTACGGAGACAGGTGGTTTGGCGTAGCTTAGGGTCCAAACAAGGAACTGACTAGTAGTAGGTTTAAGGTTAGTTAGGATTAGGTTAATGCCACACAATTCGCCTGACTAGCACTAGGGATGTGGGTAAGGTTATGTTTTGGCCACCAAAGGACTTGACTACACTAACTTTCAAAGGCTGCACTTGGTCGCCCAGGGGCCCTTGAGAATAGGAATCAAGTTTCAGAAATGCAATTGTTTATTTTGACAGTAGCTATTGTTTAAAATGAGCTGGAAGTGAGCACACGCGACAAAAGCTACTGTTGAGTAGATCTGAGAAAAATGTACACAACAAGATCTGTGCCCAACAACAGCATGTTCTGGCTCCTGTGTCTCCTGTTTGTTGAAAGAGGGTTGCAAGAATTTTACATTTCTCCTGTCCTGTCTGACCAATAGTGGTGTCCACATAGAGGAACCCTGCCGGTGCTGCTAGCAAAGAGTGCACCTGCTTAGCAATGCCTCGTGCGATTGCAAAGACACTGTGGCTTTGTTAGAGAACAGCATCTGGGTGGGAGGTGCTTTGGCTTTTCATCAGTGGTCATATATTTGGTCAAAGGCCCCTTTTAGACCTTCCGTCCTTCAGGTGCCTGCTGAAGTGCCAGCCCTTATATGAGTGCTTTATCGACTGAGAGTTATTGTCCTTGTTTCAAGGGCATATGACAAAATTGGATCGATACAGAGAAGATTAGCATGGCCCCCTGCGAAAGGATGACACGCAAATCCGTGAAGCGTTCCTCTTTTTGCGTTTCCAAAAGCCTGTCTGGCATGCATATCCGGTATTCATTGACATCAATAGCCTGCTGTTGGTTTAGAGAAAGGTTCACTGACTGGTTCTTGACATCATCATGTCAGAGTACGTAAGAGAACACTACAAAAGGACTCCTGCATTCTCCTGTACGGAGACAGGTGGTTTGGCGTAGCTTAGGTCAAACAAGGAAACTGACTAGTAGTAGGTTTAAGGTTAGTTAGGATTAGGTTAATGCCACACAATCGCCTGACTAGCACTAGGGATGTGGGTAAGGATATGTTTTGGCCACAAAGGACTTGACTACACTAACTTTCAAAGCTGCACTTGGTCGCCCAGCCCTTGAGAATAGGAATCAAGTTTCAGAACTGCAATTGTTTTATTTGACAGTAGCTATTGTTTAAAATGAGCTGGAAGTGAGCACACGCGACAAAAGCTATGTTGAGTAGATCTGAGAAAAATGTCACAACAAGAATCTGTGCCCAAACAACAGCATGTTCAGGCTCCTGTAGTCTGCTGTTTGTTGAAAGAGTGTTGCAAGAATTTTAAATTTCTCTGTCCTGTCTGACCATTAGTGGTGTCCACATAAGGACCCTGCCGGTGCTGCTAGCAAAGAGTGCACCTGCTTAGCAATGCCCTCGAGCGATTGCAAAGGACACTGTGGCTTTGTTAGAGAACAGCATCTGGGTGGGAGGTGCTTTGGCTTTTCATCAGTGGTCATATATTTGGTCAAAGGCCCCCTTTTATGACCTTCCGTCCTTCAGGTGCCTGCTGAAGTGCCAGCCCTTATATGAGTGCTTTTCGACTGAGATGTTATTGTCCTTGTTTCAAGGGCATATGACAAAAATTGGATCGATACAGAGAAGATTAGCATGGCCCCTGCGAAAGGATGACAACGCAAATCCGTGAAGCGTTCCTCTTTTTGCGTTTCCAAAGCCTGTCTGGCATGCATATCCGGTATTCATTGACATCAATAGCCTGCTGTTGGTTTAGAGAAAGGTTCACTGACTGGTTCTTGACATCATCATGTCAGAGTAGTAAGAGAACTACAAAAGGACTTCCTGCATTCCTCCTGTACGGAGACAGGTGGTTTGGCGTAGCTTAGGTCCAAACAAGGAACTGACTAGTAGTAGGTTTAAGGTTAGTTAGGATTAGGTTAATGCCACACAAATCGCCTGACTAGCACTAGGGATGTGGGTAAGGATATGTTTTGGCCACCAAAGGACTTGACTACACTAACTTTCAAAGGCTGCACTTGGTCGCCCAGCCTTGAGAATAGGAATCAAGTTTCAGAAATGCAATTGTTTATTTTGACAGTAGCTATTGTTTAAAATGAGCTGGAAGTGAGCACACGGACAAAAGCTTACTGTTGAGTAGATCTGAGAAAATGTCACACACAAGATCTGTGCCCAACAACAGCATGTTCTGGCTCCTGTAGTCTGCTGTTTGTTGAAAGAGGGTTGCAAGAATTTTACATTTCTCTGTCCTGTCTGACCATTAGTGGTGTCCACATAAGGACCCTGCCGGTGCTGCTAGCAAAGAGTGCACCTGCTTAGCAATGCTCGAGCGATTGCAAAAGACACTGTGGCTTTGTTAGAGAACAGCATCTGGGTGGGAGGTGCTTTGGCTTTTCATCAGTGGTCATATATTTGGTCAAAGGCCCCCTTTTAGACCTTCCGTCCTTCAGGTGCCTGCTGAAGTGCCAGCCCTTATATGAGCTGCTTTCGACCTGAGAGTTATTTGTCCTTGTTTCAAGGGCATATGACAAAAATTGGAAACGATACAGAGAAGATTAGGCATGGCCCCCTCTGCGAAAGGATGACACGCAAATCATGAAAGCGTTCCTCTTTTTGCGTTTCCCAACGCCTGTCTGGCATGCATATCCGGTATTCATTGACACCAATAGCCTGCTGTTGGTTTAGAGAAAGGTTCACTGACTGGTTCTTGACATCATCATGTCAGAGTAGTAAGAGAACTACAAAAGGACTCCTGCATTCTCCTGTACGGAGACAGGTGGTTTGGCGTAGCTTAGGTCCAAACAAGGAACTGACTAGTAGTAGGTTTAAGGTTAGTTAGGATTAGGTTAATGCCACACAATTGCCTGACTAGCACTAGGGATGTGGGTAAGGATATGTTTTGGACCTCAAAGGACTTGACTACACTAACTTTCAAAGGCTGCACTTGGTCGCCCAGCCCTTGAGAATAGGAATCAAGTTTCAGAAATGCAATTGATTTATTTGACAGTAGCTATTGTTTAAAATGAGCTGGAAGTGAGCACACGGACAAAAGCTACTGTTGAGTAGATCTGAGAAAAATGTCACAACAAGATCTGTGCCCAACAACAGCATGTTCTGGCTCCTGTGGTCTCCTGTTTGTTGAAAGAGGGTTGCAAGAATTTTACATTTCTCTGTCCTGTCTGACCATTAGTGGTGTCCCACATAAGGACCCTGCCGGTGCTGCTAGCAAAGAGTGCACCTGCTTTAGCAATGCCTCGTGCGATTGCAAAGACACTGTGGCTTTGTTAGAGAACAGCATCTGGGTGGGAGGTGCTTTGGCTTTTCATCAGTGGTCATATATTTGGTCAAAGGCCCCTTTTAGACCTTCCGTCCTTCAGGTGCCTGCTGAAGTGCCAGCCCTTATATGAGTGCTTTTCGACTGAGAGTTATTGTCCTTGTTTCAAGGGCATATGACAAAATTGGATCGATACAGAGAAGATTAGCATGGCCCCTGCGAAAGGATGACACACGCAAATCCGTGAAGCGTTCCTCTTTTTTGCGTTTCCAAAGCCTGTCTGGCATGCATATCCGGTATTCATTGACATCAATAGCCTGCTGTTGGTTTAGAGAAAGGTTCACTGACTGGTTCTTGACATCATCATGTCAGAGTAGTAAGAGAACTACAAAAGGACTTCCTGCATTCTCCTGTACGGAGACAGGTGGTTTGGCGTAGCTTAGGTCCAAACAAGGAACTGACTAGTAGTAGGTTTAAGGTTAGTTAGGATTAGGTTAATGCCACACAATCGCCTGACTAGCACTAGGGATGTGGGTAAGGATATGTTTTGGCCACCAAAGGACTTGACTACACTAACTTTCAAAGGCTGCACTTGGTCGCCCAGCCCTTGAGAATAGGAATCAAGTTTCAGAAATGCAATTGTTTATTTTGACAGTAGCTATTGTTTAAAATGAGCTGGAAGTGAGCACACGGACAAAAGCTACTGTTGAGTAGATCTGAGAAAAATGTCACAACAAGATCTGTGCCCAACAACAGCATGTTCTGGCTCCTGTAGTCTGCTGTTTTGTTGAAAGAGGGTTGCAAGAATTTTAAATTTCTCTGTCCTGTCTGACCATTAGTGGTGTCCACATAAGGACCCTGCCGGTGCTGCTAGCAAAGAGTGCACCTGCTTAGCAATGCCTCGTGCGATTGCAAAGACACTGTGGCTTTGTTAGAGAACAGCATCTGGGTGGGAGGGTGCTTTGGCTTTTCATCAGTGGTCATATATTTGGTCAAAGGCCCCTTTTAGACCTTCCGTCCCTTCAGGTGCCTGCTGAAGTGCCAGCCCTTATATGAGTGCTTTTCGACTGAGAGTTATTGTCCTTGTTTCAAGGGCATATGACAAAATTGGATCGATACAGAGAAGATTAGCATGGCCCCTGCGAAAGGATGACACGCAAATCCGTGAAGCGTTCCTCTTTTTGCGTTTCCAACGCCTGTCTGGCATGCATATCCGGTATTCATTGACATCAATAGCCTGCTGTTGGTTTAGAGAAAGGTTCACTGACTGGTTCTTGACATCATCATGTCAGAGTAGTAAGAGAACTACAAAAGGACTCCTGCATTCTCCTGTACGGAGACAGGTGGTTTGGCGTAGCTTAGGTCCAAACAAGGAACTGACTAGTAGTAGGTTTAAGGTTAGTTAGGATTAGGTTAATGCCACACAATTCGCCTGACTAGCACTAGGGATGTGGGTAAGGATATGTTTTGGCCACCAAAGGACTTGACTACACTAACTTTCAAAGGCTGCACTTGGTCGCCCAGCCCTTGAGAATAGGAATCAAGTTTCAGAAATGCAATTGTTTTATTTTGACAGTAGCTATTGTTTAAAATGAGCTGGAAGTGAGCACACGGACAAAAGCTACTGTTGAGTAGATCTGAGAAAAATGTCACAACAAGATCTGTGCCCAACAACAGCATGTTCTGGCTCCTGTGGTCTGCCTGTTTGTTGAAAGAGGGTTGCAAGAATTTTACAATTTCTCTGTCCTGTCTGACCATTAGTGGTGTCCACATAAGGACCCCTGCCGGTGCTGCTAGCAAAGAGTGCACCTGCTTAGCAATGCCTCGAGCGATTGCAAAGACACTGTGGCTTTGTTAGAGAACAGCATCTGGGTGGGAGGTGCTTTGGCTTTTCATCAGTGGTCATATATTTGGTCAAAGGCCCCTTTTAGACCTTCCGTCCTTCAGGTGCCTGCTGAAGTGCCAGCCCTTATATGAGTGCTTTTCGACTGAGAGTTATTGTCCTTGTTTCAAGGGCATATGACAAAATTGGATCGATACAGAGAAGATTAGCATGGCCCCTGCGAAAGGATGACACGCAAATCCGTGAAGCGTTCCTCTTTTTGCGTTTCCAAAGCCTGTCTGGCATGCATATCCGGTATTCATTGACATCAATAGCCTGCTGTTGGTTTAGAGAAAGGTTCACTGACTGGTTCTTGACATCATCATGTCAGAGTAGTAAGAGAACTACAAAAGGACTTCCTGCATTCTCCTGTACGGAGACAGGTGGTTTGGCGTAGCTTAGGTCCAAACAAGGAACTGACTAGTAGTAGGTTTAAGGTTAGTTAGGATTAGGTTAATGCCACACAATCGCCTGACTAGCACTAGGGATGTGGGTAAGGATATGTTTTGGACCTCAAAGGACTTGACTACTCTAACTTTCAAAGGCTGCACTTGGTCGCCCAGCCCTTGAGAATAGGAATCAAGTTTCAGAACTGCAATGTTTATTTTGACAGTAGCTATTGTTTAAAATGAGCTGGAAGTGAGCACACGGACAAAAGCTACTGTTGAGTAGATCTGAGAAAAATGTCACAACAAGATCTGTGCCCAACAACAGCATGTTCTGGCTCCTGTAGTCTGCTGTTTGTTGAAAGAGGGTTGCAAGAATTTTAAATTTCTCTGTCCTGTCTGACCATTAGTGGTGTCCACATGAGGACCTGCCGGTGCCTGCTAGCAAAGAGTGCACCTGCTTAGCAATGCCTCGAGCGATTGCAAAGACACTGTGGCTTTGTTAGAGAACAGCATCTGGGTGGGAGTGCTTTGGCTTTTCATCAGTGGTCATATATTTGGTCAAAGGCCCCCTTTTAGACCTTCCGTCCTTCAGGTGGCCTGCTGAAGTGCCAGCCCTTATATGAGTGCTTTTCGACTGAGAGTTATTGTCCTTGTTTCAAGGGCATATGACAAAATTGGATCGATACAGAGAAGATTAGCATGGCCCCTGCGAAAGATGACACGCAAATCCTGTGAAGCGTTCCTCTTTTTGCGTTTCCAAAGCCTGTCTGGCATGCATATTCCGGGTATTCATTGACATCAATAGCCTGCTGTTGGTTTAGAGAAAGGTTCACTGACTGGTTCTTGACATCATCATGTCAGAGTAGTAAGAGAACTACAAAAGGATTCCTGCATTCTCCTGTACGGAGACAGTGGTTTGGCGTAGCTTAGGTCCAAACAAGGAACTGACTAGTAGTAGGTTTAAGGTTAGTTAGGATTAGGTTAATGCACACAATCGCCTGACTAGCACTAGGGATGTGGGTAAGGATATGTTTTGGCCACCAAAGGACTTGACTACACTAACTTTCAAAGGCTGCACTTGGTCGCCCAGCCCTTGAGAATAGGAATCAAGTTCAGAACTGCAATTGTTTATTTTGACAGTAGCTATTGTTTAAAAATGAGCTGGAAGTGAGCACACGGACAAAAGTTACTGTTGAGTAGATCTGAGAAAAATGTCACAACAAGATCTGTGCCCAACAACAGCATGTTCTGGCTCCTGTAGTCTGCTGTTTGTTGAAAGAGGGTTGCAAGAATTTTACATTTCTCTGTCCTGTCTGACCATTAGTGGTGTCCACATGAGGACCCTGCCGGTGCTGCTAGCAAAGAGTGCACCTGCTTAGCAATGCCTCGAGCGATTGCAAAGACACTGTGGCTTTGTTAGAGAACAGCATCTGGGTGGGAGGTGCTTTGGCTTTTCATCAGTGGTCATATATTTGGTCAAAGGCCCCTTTTAGACCTTCCGTCCTTCAGGTGCCTGCTGAAGTGCCAGCCCTTATATGAGTGCTTTTCGACCGAGAGTTATTGTCCTTGTTTCAAGGGCATATGACAAAATTGGGATCGATACAGAGAAGATTAGCATGGCCCCTGCGAAAGGATGACACGCAAATCCGTGAAGCGTTCCTCTTTTTGCTTTTCCAACGCCTGTCTGGCATGCATATCCGGTATTCATTGACACCAATAGCCTGCTGTTGGTTTAGAGAAAGGTTCACTGACTGGTTCTTGACATCATCATGTCAGAGTAGTAAGAGAACTACAAAAGGACTCCTGCATTCTCCTGTACGGAGACAGGTGGTTTGGCGTAGCTTAGGTCCAAACAAGGAACTGACTAGTAGTAGGTTTAAGGTTAGTTAGGATTAGGTTAATGCCACACAATTGCCTGACTAGCACTAGGGATGTGGGTAAGGATATGTTTTGGCCACCAAAAGGACTTGACTACACTAACTTTCAAAGGCTGCACTTGGTCGCCCAGCCCTTGAGAATAGGAATCAAGTTTCAGAAATGCAATTGTTTATTTTGACAGTAGCTATTGTTTAAAATGAGCTGGAAGTGAGCACACGGACAAAAGCTACTGTTGAGTAGATCTGAGAAAAATGTCACAACAAGATCTGTGCCCAACAACAGCATGTTCTGGCTCCTGTAGGTCTGCTGTTTGTTGAAAGAGGGGTTGCAAGAATTTTAAATTTCTCTGTCCTGTCTGACCATTAGTGGTGTCCACATAAGGACCCTGCCGGTGCTGCTAGCAAAGAGTGCACCTGCTTAGCAATGCCTCGTGCGATTGCAAAGACACTGTTGGCTTTGTTAGAGAACAGCATCTGGGTGGGAGGTGCTTTGGCTTTTCATCAGTGGTCATATATTTGGTCAAAGGCCCCTTTTAGACCTTCCGTCCTTCAGGTGCCTGCTGAAGTGCCAGCCCTTATATGAGTGCTTTTCGACTGAGAGTTATTGTCCTTGTTTTCAGGGGCATATGACAAAATTGGATCGATACAGAGAAGATTAGCATGGCCCCTGCGAAAGGATGACACGCAAATCCGTGAGCGTCCTCTTTTTGCGTTTCCAAACGCCTGTCTGGCATTGCATAATCCGGTATTCATTGACATCAATAGCCTGCTGTTGGTTTAGAGAAAGTTCACTGACTGGTTCTTTGACATCATCATGTCAGAGTAGTAAGAGAACTACAAAAGGACTCCCTGCATTCTCCTGTACGGAGACAGGTGGTTTGGCGTAGCTTAGGTCCAAACAAGGACTGACTAGTAGTAGGTTTAGGTTAGTTAGGATTAGGTTAATGCCACACAATCGCCTGACTAGCACTAGGGATGTGGGTAAGGATATGTTTTGGCCACCAAAGGACTTGACTACACTAACTTTCAAAGGCTGCACTTGGTCGCCCAGCCCTTGGAGAATAGGAATCAAGTTTCAGAAATGCAATTGTTTATTTTGACAGTAGCTATTGTTTTAAAATGAGCTGGAAGTGAGCACACGCGACAAAAGCTACTGTTGAGTAGATCTGAGAAAAATGTCACAACAAGATCTGTGCCCAACAACAGCATGTTCTGGACTCCTGTAGTCTGCTGTTTGTTGAAAGAGGGTTGCAAGAATTTTAAATTTCTCTGTCCTGTCTGACCATTAGTGGTGTCCACATGAGGACCCTGCCGGTGCTGGCTAGCAAAGAGTGCACCTGCATTAGCAATGCCTCGAGCGATTGCAAAGACACTGTGGCTTTGTTAGAGAACAGCATCTGGGTGGGAGGTGCTTTGGCTTTTCATCAGTGGTCATATATTTGGTCAAAGGCCCCTTTTAGACCATCCGTCCTTCAGGTGCCTGCTGAAGTGCCAGCCCTTATATGAGTGCTTTTCGACTAAGAGTTATTGGTCCTTGTTTCAAGGGGCATATGACAAAATTGGATCGATACAGAGAAGATTAGCATGGCCCCTGCGAAAGGGATGACACGCAAATCCGTGAAGCGTTCCTCTTTTTGCGTTTCCTACAGCCTTGTCTGGCATGCATATCCGGTATTCATTGACATCAATAGCCTGGCTTTGTGGTTTAGAGAAAGGTTCACTGACTGGTTCTTGACATCATCATGTCAGAGTAGTAGAGAACTACAAAAGGATTCCTGCATTCTCCTGTACGGAGACAGGTGGTTTGGCGTAGCTTAGGTCCAAACAATGAACTGACTAGTAGTAGGTTTAAGGTTAGTTAGGATTAGGTTAGATGCCACACAATCGCCTGACTAGCACTAGGGGATGTGGGTAAGGATATGTTTTTGGTCCACCAAAGGACTTGACTACACTAACTTTCAAAGGCTGCACTTGGTCGCCCAGCCCTTGAGAATAGGAATCAAGTTTCAGAAATGCAATTGTTTTATTTTGACAGTAGCTTATTGTTTAAAATGAGCTGGAAGTGAGCACACGCACAAAAGCTACTGTTGAGTAGATCTGAGAAAAATGTCACAACAAGATCTGTGCCCAACAACAGCATGTTCTGGCTCCTGTAGTCTGCTGTTTGTTGAAAGAGGGTTGCAAGAATTTTAAATTTCTCTGTCCTGTCTGACCATTAGTGGTGTCCACATGAGGACCCTGCCTGTGCTGCTAGCAAAGAGTGCACCTGCTTAGCAATGCCTCGTGCGATTGCAAAGACACTGTGGCTTTGTTAGAGAACAGCATCTGGGTGGGAGGTGCTTTGGCTTTTCATCAGTGGTCACTATATTTGGTCAAAGGCCCCTTTTAGACCTTCCGTCCTTCAGGGTGCCATGCTGAAGTGCCAGCCCTTATATGAGTGCTTTTCGACTGAGAGTTATTGTCCTTGTTTCAAGGGCAATATGACAAAATTGGATCGATACAGAGAAGATTAGCATGGCCCCTGCGAAAGGATGACACGCAAATCCGTGAAGCGTTCCTCTTTTTGCGTTTCCAAAGCCTGTCTGGCATGCATATTCCGTATTCATTGACATCAATAGCCTGCTGTTGGTTTAGAGAAAGGTTCACTGACTGGTTCTTGACATCATCATGTCAGAGTAGTAAGAGAACTACAAAAGGATTCCTGCATTCTCCTGTACGGAGACAGGTTGGTTTGGCGTAGCTTAGGTCCAAACAAGGAACTGACTAGTAGTAGGTTTAAGGGTTAGTTAGGATTAGGTTAATGCCACACAATCGCCTGACTAGCACTAGGGATGTGGGTAAGGATATGTTTTGGCCACCAAAGGACTTGACTACACTAACTTTCAAAGGCTGCACTTGGTCGCCCAGCCCTTGAGAATAGGAATCAAGTTTCAGAAATGCAATTGTTTATTTTGACAGTAGCTATTGTTTAAAATGAGCTGGAAGTGAGCACACGGACAAAAGTTACTGTTGAGTAGATCTGAGAAAAATGTCACAACAAGATCTGTGCCCAACAACAGCATGTTCTGGCTCCTGTAGTCTGCTGTTTGTTGAAAGAGGGTTGCAAGAATTTTAAATTTCTCTGTCCTGTCTGACCATTAGTGGTGTCCACATAATGACCCTGCGGTGCTGCTAGCAAAGAGTGCACCTGCTTAGCAATGCCTCGAGCGATTGCAAAGACACTGTGGCTTGTTAGAGAACAGCATCTGGGTGGGAGGTGCTTTGGCTTTTCATCAGTGGTCTATATTTGGTCAAAGGCCCCTTTTAGGACCTTCCGTCCTTCAGGTGCCTGCTGAAGTGCCAGCCCTTATATGAGTGCTTTTCGACCGAGTGTTATTGTCCTTGTTTCAAGGGCATATGACAAAATTGGATCGATACAGAGAAGATTAGCATGGCCCCTGCGAAAAGGATGACACGCAAATCCGTGAAGCGTTCCTCTTTTTTGCGTTTCCAAAGCCTGTCTGGCATGCATATCCGGTATTCATTGACACCAATAGCCTGCTGTTGGTTTAGAGAAAGGTTCACTGACTGGTTCATGACATCATCATGTCAGAGTAGTAAGAGAACTACAAAGGACTCCTGCATTCTCCTGTACGGAGACAGGTGGTTTGGCGTAGCTTAGGTCCAAACAAGGAACTGACTAGTAGTAGGTTTAAGGTTAGTTAGGATTAGGTTAATGCCACACAATCGCCTGACTAGCACTAGGGATGTGGGTAAGGATATGTTTTGGCCACCAAAGGACTTGACTACACTAACTTTCAAAGGCTGCACTTGGTCGCCCAGCCCTTGAGAATAGGAATCAAGTTTCAGAAATGCAATTGTTTATTTTGACAGTAGCTATTGTTTAAAATGGAGCTGGAAGTGAGCACACGGACAAAAGCTTACTGTTGAGTAGATCTGAGAAAAATGTCACAACAAGATCTGTGCCCAACAACAGCATGTTCTGACTCTGTAGGTCTGCTGTTTGTTGAAAGAGGGTTGCAAGAATTTTAAATTTCTCTGTCCTGTCTGACCATTAGTGGTGTCCACATGAGGACCCTGCCGGTGCTGCTAGCAAAGAGTGCACCTGCTTAGCAATGCCTCGAGCGATTGCAAAGACACTGTGGCTTTGTTAGAGAACAGCATCTGGGTGGGAGGTGCTTTGGCTTTTCATCAGTGGTCATATATTTGAGGTCAAAGGCCCCTTTTAGACCTTCCGTCCTTCAGGTGCCTGCTGAAGTGCCAGCCCTTATATGAGTGCTTTTCGACTGAGAGTTATTGGTCCTTGTTTCAAGGGCATATGACAAAATTGGATCGATACAGAGAAGATTAGCATGGCCCCTGCGAAAGGATGACACGCAAATCCGTGAAGCGTTCCTCTTTTTGCGTTTCCAAAGCCTGTCTGGCATGCATATCCGGTATTCATTGACATCAATAGCCTGCTGTTGGTTTAGAGAAAGGTTCACTGACTGGTTCTTGACATCATCATGTCAGAGTAGTAAGAGAACTACAAAAGGATTCCTGCATTCTCCTGTACGGAGACAGGTGGTTTGGCGTAGCTTAGGTCCAAACAAGGAACTGACTAGTAGTATGTTTAAGGTTAGTTAGGATTAGGTTAATGCCACACAATCGCCTGACTAGCACTAGGGAAGTGGGTAAGGATATGTTTTTGGCCACCAAAGGACTTGACTACACTAACTTTCAAAGGCTGCACTTGGTCGCCCAGCCCTTGAGAATAGAAAAAAGTTTCAGAAATGCAATTGTTTATTTGACAGTAGCTAGTTGGTTTAAAATGAGCTGGAATGTGAAGCACACGCACAAAAGCTACTGTTGAGTAGATCTGAGAAAAATGTCACAACAAGATCTGTGCCCAACAACAGCATTTTCTGACTCCTGTAGTCTGCTGTTTGTTGAAAGAGGGTTGCAAGAATTTTAAATTTCTTCTGTCCTGTCTGACCATTAGTGGTGTCCACATGAGGACCCTGCCGGTGCTGCTAGCAAAGAGTGCACCTGCTTAGCAATGCCTCGAGCGATTGCAAAGACACTGTGGCTTTGTTAGAGAACAGCATCTGGGTGGGAGGTGCTTTGGCTTTTCATCAGTGGTCATATATTTGGTCAAAGGCCCCTTTTAGACCTTCCGTCCTTCAGGTGCCTGCTGAAGTGCAGCCCTATATGAGTGCTTTTCGACTGAGAGTTATTGTCTCTTGATTCAAGGCATATGAACAAAATTGGATCGATACAGAGAAGATTAGCATGGCCCCTGCGAAAGGATGACACGCAAATCCGTGAAGCGTTCCTCTTTTTGCGTTTCCAAAAGCCTGTCTGGCATGCTTAGCCGGTATTCATTGACACAATAGCCTGCTGTTTGGTTTAGAGAAAGGTTCACTGACTGGTTCTTGACATCATCATGTCAGAGTAGTAAGAGAACTACAAAAGGACTCCTGCATTCTCCTGTACGGAGACAGGTGGTTTGGCGTAGCTTAGGTCCAAACAAGGAACTGACTAGTAGTAGGTTTAAGGTTAGTTAGGATTAGGTTAATGCCACACAATCGCCTGACTAGCACTAGGGATGTGGGTAAGGATATGTTTTGGACCTCAAAGGACTTGACTACACTAACTTTCAAAGGCTGCACTTGGTCGCCCAGCCCTTGAGATAGGAATCAAGTTTCAGAACTGCAATTGTTTATTTTGACAGTAGCTATTGTTTAAAATGAGCTGGAAGTGAGCACACGGACCAAAAGTTACTGTTGAGTAGATCTGAGAAAAATGTCACAACAAGATCTGTGCCCAACAACAGCATGTTCTGGCTCCTGTAGTCTGCTGTTTGTTGAAAGAGGGTTGCAAGAATTTTAAATTTCTCTGTCCTGTCTGACCATTAGTGGTGTCCACATGAGGACCCTGCTGGTGCTGCTAGCAAAGAGTGCACCTGCTTAGCAATGCCTCGAGCGATTGCAAAGACACCTGTGGCTTTGTTAGAGAACAGCATCTGGGTGGGAGGTTGCTTTGGCTTTTCATCAGTGTCATATATTTGGTCAAAGGCCCCTTTTAGACCTTCCGTCCTTCAGGTGCCTGCTGAAGTGCCAGCCCTTATATGAGTGCTTTTCGACTGAGAGTTATTGTCCTTGTTTCAAGGGCATATGACAAAATTGGATCGATACAGAGAAGATTAGCATGGCCCCTGCGAAAGATGACACGCAAATCCGTGAAGCGTTCCTCTTTTTGCGTTTCCAAAGCCTGTCTGGCATGCATATCCGGTATTCATTGACATCAATAGCCTGCTTGTTGGTTTAGAGAAAGGTTCACTGACTGGTTCTTGACATCATCATGTCAGAGTAGTAAGAGAACTACAAAAGGATTCCTGCATTCTCCTGTACGGAGACAGGTGGTTTGGCGTAGCTTAGGTCCAAACAAGGAACTGACTAGTAGTAGGTTTAAGGTTAGTTAGGATTAGGTTAATGCCACACAATCGCCTGACTAGCACTAGGGATGTGGGTAAGGATATGTTTTGGCCACCAAAGGACTTGACTACACTAACTTTCAAAGGCTGCACTTGGTCGCCCAGCCCTTGAGAGATATGATCAAGTTTCAGAAATGCATTGTTTATTGTTGACAGTAGCTATTGTTTAAAATGAGCTGGAAGTGAGCACACGGACAAAAGTTACTGTTGAGTAGATCTGAGAAAAATGTCACAACAAGATCTGTGCCCAACAACAGCAATGTTCTGGCTCCTGTAGTCTGCTGTTTGTTGAAAGAGGGTTGCAAGAATTTTACATTTCTCTGTCCTGTCTGACCATTAGTGGTGTCCCACATGAGGACCCTGCCGGTGCTGCTAGCAAAGAGTGCACCTGCTTAGCAATGCCTCGAGCGATTGCAAAGACACTGTGGCTTTGTTAGAGAACAGCATCTGGGTGGGAGGTGCTTTGGCTTTTCATCAGTGGTCATATATTTGGTCAAAGGCCCCTTTTAGACCTTCCGTCCTTCAGGTGCCTGCTGAAGTGCCAGCCCTTATATGAGTGCTTTTCGACTGAGAGTTTATTGTCCTTGTTTCAAGGGCATATGACAAAATTGGATCGATACAGAGAAGATTAGCATGGCCCCTGCGAAAGGATGACACGCAAATCCGTGAAGCGTTCCTCTTTTTGCGTTTCCAAAGCCTGTCTGGCATGCATATCCGGTATTCATTGACATCAATAGCCTGCTGTTGTTTAGAGAAAGGTTCACTGACTGGTTCTTGACATCATCATGTCAGAGTAGTAAGAGAACTACAAAAGGACTCCTGCATTCTCCTGTACGGAGGACAGGTGGTTTGGGCGTAGCTTAGGTCCAAACAAGGAACTGACTAGTAGTAGGTTTTAAGGTTAGTTAGGATTAGGTTAATGCCACACAATTCGCCTGACTAGCACTAGGGATGTGGGGTAAGGATATGTTTTGGCCACCAAAGGACTTGACTACACTAACTTTCAAAGGCTGCACTTGGTCGCCCAGCCCTTGAGAATAGGAATCAAGTTTCAGAAATGCAATTGTTATTTTGACAGTAGCTATTGTTTAAAATGAGCTGGAAGTGAGCACACGGACAAAAGCTACTGTTGAGTAGATCTGAGAAAATGTCACAACAAGATCTGTGCCCAACACAGCATGTTCTGGCTCCTGTAGTCTGCTGTTTGTTGAAAGAGGGTTGCAAGAATTTTAAATTTCTCTGTCCTGTCTGACCATTAGTGGTGTCCACATGAGGACCCTGCCGGTGCTGCTAGCAAAGAGTGCACCTGCTTAGCAATGCCTCGTGCGATTGCAAAGACACTGTGGCTTTGTTAGAGAACAGCATCTGGGTGGGAGGTGCTTTGGCTTTTCATCAGTGTCATATATTTGGTCAAAGGCCCCTTTTAGACCTTCCGTCCTTCAGGTGCCTGCTGAAGTGCCAGCCCTTATATGAGTGCTTTTCGACTGAGAGTTATTGTCCTTGTTTCAAGGGCATATGACAAAATTGGATCGATACAGAGAAGATTAGCATGGCCCCTGCGAAAGGATGACACGCAAATCCGTGAAGCGTTCCTCTTTTTTGCGTTTCCAAAGCCTGTCTGCATGCATATCCGGTATTCATTGACATCAATAGCCTGCTGTTGGTTTAGAGAAAGGTTCACTGACTGGTTCTTGACATCATCATGTCAGAGGTAGTAAGAGAACTACAAAAGGACTCCTGCATTCTCCTGTACGGAGACAGGTGTGGTTTGGCGTAGCTTAGGTCCAAACAAGGAACTGACTAGTAGTAGGTTTTAAGGTTAGTTAGGATTAGGTTAATGCCACACAATCGCCTGACTATCACTAGGGATGTGGGTAAGGATATGTTTAGCCACCAAAGGACTTGACTACACTAACTTTCAAAGGCTGCACTTGGTCGCCCAGCCCTTGAGAATAGGAATCAAGTTTCAGAAATGCAATTGTTTATTTTGACAGTAGCTATTGTTTAAAATGAGCTGGAAGTGAGCACACGGACAAAAGCTACTGTTGAGTAGATCTGAGAAAAATGTCACAACAAGATCTGTGCCCCAACAACAGCATGTTCTGGCTCCTGTAGTCTGCTGTTTGTTGAAAGAGGGTTGCAAGAATTTTAAATTTCTCTGTCCTGTCTGACCATTAGTGGTGTCCACATGAGGACCCTGCGGTGCTGCTAGCAAAGAGTGCACCTGCTTAGCAATGCCTCGAGCGATTGCAAAGACACTGTGGCTTTGTTAGAGAACAGCATCTGGGTGGGAGGTGCTTTGGCTTTTCATCAGTGGTCATATATTTGGTCAAAGGCCCTTTTAGACCTTCCGTCCTTCAGGTGCCTGCTGAAGTGCCAGCCCTTATATGAGTGCTTTTCGACCTGAGAGTTATTGTCCTTGTTTCAAGGCATATGACAAAATTGGATCGATACAGAGAAGATTAGCATGGCCCCTGCGAAAGGATGACACGCAAATCCGTGAAGCGTTCCTCTTTTTGCGTTTCCAAAGCCTGTCTGGCATGCATATCCGGTATTCATTGACATCATAGCCTGCTGTTGGTTTAGAGAAAGGTTCACTGACTGGTTCTTGACATCATCATGTCAGAGTAGTAAGAGAACTACAAAAGGATTCCTGCATTCTCCTGTACGGAGACAGGTGGTTTGGCGTAGCTTAGGTCCAAACAAGGAACTGAACCTAGCTAGTTAGGTTTAAGGTTAGTTAGGGATTAGGTTCAATGCCACACAATCGCCTGACTTAGCAACTAGGGATGTGGGTAAGGATATGTTTTGGCCCCAAAGGACTTGACTACTCTAACTTTCAAAGGCTGCACTTGGTCGCCCAGCCCTTGAGAATAGGAATCAAGTTTCAGAAATGCAATTGTTATTTTGACAGTAGCTATTGTTTAAAATGAGCTGGAAGTGAGCACACGGACAAAAGTTACTGTTGAGTAGATCTGAGAAAAATGTCACAACAAGATCTGTGCCCAACAACAGCATGTTCTGGCTCCTGTAGTCTAGCTGTTTGTTGAAAGAGGGTTGCAAGAATTTTACATTTCTCTGTCCTGTTCTGACCATTAGTGGTGTCCACATGAGGGACCCTGCCGGTGCTGCTAGCAAAGAGTGCAACTCTGCTTAGCAATGCCTCGAGCGATTGCAAAGACACTGTGGCTTTGTAGAGAACAGCATCTGGGTGGGAGGTGCTTTGGCTTTTCATCAGTGGTCATATATTTGGTCAAATGCCCCTTTTAGACCTTCCTCCCTTCAGGTGCCTGCTGAAGTGCCAGCCCTTATATGAGTGCTTTTTCGACCGAGAGTTTATTGTCCTTGTTTCAAGGGCATATGACAAAATTGGATCGATACAGAGAAGATTAGCATGGCCCCTGCGAAGGATGACACGCAAATCAGTGAAGCGGGTCCTCTTTTTGCGTTTCCAACGCCTGTCTGGCATGCATATCCGGTATTCATTGACACCAATAGCCTGCTGTTGGTTTAGAGAAAGGTTCACTGACTGGTTCTTGACATCATCATGTCAGAGTAGTAAGAGAACTACAAAAGGACTCCTGCATTCTCCTGTACGGAGACAGGTGGTTTGGCGTAGCTTAGGTCCAAACAAGGAACTGACTAGTAGTAGGTTTAAGGTTAGTTAGGATTAGGTTAATGCCACACAATCGCCTGACTAGCACTAGGGATGTGGGTAAGGATATGTTTTGGCCCAAAGGACTTGACTACACTAACTTTCAAAGGCTGCACTTGGTCGCCCAGCCCTTGAGAATAGGAATCAAGTTTCAGAAATGCAATTGTTTATTTTGACAGTAGCTATTGTTTAAAATGAGCTGGAAGTGAGCACACGGACAAAAGTTACTGTTGAGTAGATCTGAGAAAAATGTCACAACAAGATCTGTGCCCAACAACAAGCATGTTCTGGCTCCTGTAGTCTGCTGTTTGTTGAAAGAGGGTTGCAAGAATTTTAAATTTCTCTGTCCTGTCTGACCATTAGTGGTGTCCACATGAGGACCCTGCCGGTGCTGCTAGCAAAGAGTGCACCTGCTTAGCAATGCCTCGAGCGATTGCAAAGACACTGTGGCTTTGTTAGAGAACAGCATCTGGGTGGGAGGTGCTTTGGCTTTTCATCAGTGGTCATATATTTGGTCAAAGGCCCCTTTTAGACCTTCCGTCCTTCAGGTGCCTGCTGAAGTGCCAGCCCTTATATGAGTGCTTTTCGACTGAGAGTTATTGTCCTTGTTTCAAGGGCATATGACAAAATTGGATCGATACAGAGAAGATTAGCATGGCCCCTGCGAAAGGATGACACGCAAATCCGTGAAGCGTTCCTCTTTTTGCGTTTCCAAAGCCTGTCTGGCATGCATATCCGGTATTCATTGACAATCAATAGCCTGCTGTTGGTTTAGAGAAAGGTTCACTGACTGGTTCTTGACATCATCATGTCAGAGTAGTAAGAGAACTACAAAAGGACTCCTGCATTCTCCTGTACGGAGACAGGTGGTTTGGCGTAGCTTAGGTCCAAACAAGGAACTGACTAGTAGTAGGTTTAAGGTTAGTTAGGATTAGGTTAATGCCACACAATCGCCTGACTAGCACTAGGGATGTGGGTAAGGATATGTTTTGGCCACCAAAGGACTTGACTACACTAACTTTCAAAGGCTGCACTTGGTCGCCCAGCCCTTGAGAATAGGAATCAAGTTTCAGAAATGCAATTGTTTATTTTGACAGTAGCTATTGTTTAAAATGAGCTGGAAGTGAGCACACGGACAAAAGCTACTGTTGAGTAGATCTGAGAAAAATGTCACAACAAGATCTGTGCCCAACAACAGCATGTTCTGGCTCCTGTGTAGTCTGCTGTTTGTTGAAAGAGGGTTGCAAGAATTTTAAATTTTCTCTGTCCTGTCTGACCATTAGTGGTGTCCACATGAGGACCCTGCCGGTGCTGCTAGCAAAGAGTGCACCTGCTTAGCAATGCCTCGAAGCGATTGCAAAGACACTGTGGCTTTGTTAGAGAACAGCCATCTGGGTGGGAGGTGCTTTGGCTTTTCATCAGTGGTCATATATTTGGTCAAAGGCCCCTTTTAGACCTTCCGTCCTTCAGGTGCCTGCTGAAGTGCCAGCCCTTATATGAGTGCTTTTCGACTGAGAGTTATTGTCCTTGTTTCAAGGGCATATGACAAAATTGGATCGATACAGAGAAGATTAGCATGGCCCCTGCGAAAGGATGACACGCAAATCCGTGAAGCGTTCCTCTTTTTGCGTTTCCAAAGCCTGTCTGGCATGCATATCCGGTATTCATTGACATCAATAGCCTGCTGTTGGTTTAGAGAAAGGTTCACTGACTGGTTCTTGACATCATCATGTCAGAGTAGTAAGAGAACTACAAAAGGATCCTGCATTCTCCTGTACGGAGACAGGTGGTTTGGCGTAGCTTAGGTCCAAACAAGGAACTGACTAGTAGTAGGTTTAAGGTTAGTTTAGGATTAGGTTAATGCCACACAATCGCCTGACTAGCACTAGGGATGTGGGTAATAAGGATATGTTTTGGCCACCAAAGGACTTGACTACACTAACTTTCAAAGGCTGCACTTGGTCGCCCAGCCCTTGAGAATAGGAATCAAGTTTCAGAATGCAATTGTTTATTTTGACAGTAGCTATTGTTTAAAATGAGCTGGAAGTGAGCACACGGACAAAAGTTACTGTTGAGTAGATCTGAGAAAAATGTCACAACAAGATCTGTGCCCAACAACAGCATGTTCTGGCTCCTGTAGTCTGCTGTTTGTTGAAAGAGGGTTGCAAGAATTTTAACATTTCTCTGTCCTGTCTGACCATTAGTGGTGTCCACATGAGGACCCTGCCGGTGCTGCTAGCAAAGAGTGCACCTGCCTTAGCAATGCCTCGAGCGATTGCAAAGACACTGTGGCTTTGTTAGAGAACAGCATCTGGGTGGGAGGTGCTTTGGCTTTTCATCAGTGGTCATATATTTGGTCAAAGGCCCCTTTTAGACCTTCCGTCCTTCAGGTGCCTGCTGAAGTGCCAGCCCTTATATGAGTGCTTTTCGACTGAGAGTTATTGTCCTTGTTTCAAGGGCATATGACAAAATTGGATCGATACAGAGAAGATTAGCATGGCCCCTGCGAAAGGATGACACGCAAATCCTGTGAAGCGTTCCTCTTTTTGCGTTTCCAAAGCCTGTCTGGCATGCATATCCGGTATTCATTGACATTCAATAGCCTGCTGTTGGTTTAGAGAAAGGTTCACTGACTGGTTCTTGACATCATCATGTCAGAGTAGTAAGAGAACTACAAAAGGATTCCTGCATTCTCCTGTACGGAGACAGGTGGTTTGGCGTAGCTTAGGTCCAAACAAGGAACTGACTAGTAGTAGGTTTAAGGTTAGTTAGGATTAGGTTAATGCCACACAATCGCCTGACTAGCACTAGGGATGTGGGTAAGGATATGTTTTGGCCACCAAAGGACTTGACTACACTCTAACTTTCAAAGGCTGCACACTTGGTCGCCCAGCCCTTGAGAATAGGAATCAAGTTTCAGAAATGCAATTGTTTATTTTGACAGTAGCTATTGTTTAAAATGAGCTGGAAGTGAGCACACGGACAAAAGCTACTGTTGAGTAGATCTGAGAAAAATGTCACAACAAGATCTGTGCCCAACAACAGCATGTTCTGGCTCCTGTAGTCTGCTGTTTGTTGAAAGAGGGTTGCAAGAATTTTAAATTTCTCTGTCCTGTCTGACCATTAGTGGTGTCCACTATGAGGACCCCTGCCGGTGCTGCTAGCAAAGAGTGCACCTGCTTAGCAATGCCTCGAGCGATTGCAAAGACACTGTGGCTTTGTTAGAGAACAGCATCTGGGTGGGAGGTGCTTTGGCTTTTCATCAGTGGTCATATATTTGGTCAAAGGCCCCTTTTAGACCTTCCGTCCTTCAGGTGCCTGCTGAAGTGCCAGCCCTTATATGAGTGCTTTTCCGACTGAGAGTTATTGTCCTTGTTTCAAGGGCATATGACAAAATTGGATCGATACAGAGAAGATTAGCATGGCCCCTGCGAAAGGATGACACGCAAATCCGTGAAGCGTTCCTCTTTTTGCGTTTCCAAAGCCTGTCCTGGCATGCATATCCGGTATTCATTGACATCAATAGCCTGCTGTTGGTTTAGAGAAAGGTTCACTGACTGGTTCTTGACATCATCATGTCAGAGTAGTAAGAGAACTACAAAAGGATTCCTGCATTCTCCTGTACGGAGACAGGTGGTTTGGCGTAGCTTAGGTCCAAAACAAGGAACTGACTAGTAGTAGGTTTAAGGTTAGTTAGGATTAGGTTAATGCCACACAATCGCCTGACTAGCACTAGGGATGTGGGTAAGGATATGTTTTGGCCACCAAAGGACTTGACTACACTAACTTTCAAAGGCTGCACTTGGTCGCCCAGCCCTTGAGAATAGGAATCAAGTTTCAGAAATGCAATTGTTTATTTTGACAGTAGCTATTGTTTAAAATGAGCTGGAAGTGAGCACACGGACAAAAGTTACTGTTGAGTAGATCTGAGAAAAATGTCACAACAAGAATCTGTGCCCAACAACAGCATGTTCTGGTCCTCCTGTAGTCTGCTGTTTGTTGAAAGAAGGGTTGCAAGAATTTTTACATTTCTCTGTCCTGTCTGACCATTAGTGGTGTCCACATGGAGGACCCTGCCGGTGCTGCTAGCAAAGAGTGCACCTGCTTAGCAATGCCTCGAGCGATTGCAAAGACACTGTGGCTTTGTTAGAGAACAGCATCTGGGTGGGAGGTGCTTTGGCTTTTCATCAGTGGTCATATATTTGGTCAAAGGCCCCTTTTAGACCTTCCGTCCTTCAGGTGCCTGCTGAAGTGCCAGCCCTTATATGAGTGCTTTTCGACTGAGAGTTATTGTCCTTGTTTCAAGGGCATATGACAAAATTGGATCGATACAGAGAAGATTAGCATGGCCCCTGCGAAAGGATGACACGCAAATCCGTGAAGCGTTCCTCTTTTTGCGTTTCCAAAGCCTGTCTGGCATGCATATCCGGTATTCATTGACATCAATAGCCTGCTGTTGGTTTAGAGAAAGGTTCACTGACTGGTTCTTGACATCATCATGTCAGAGTAGTAAGAGAACTACAAAAGGACCTCCTGCATTCTCCTGTACGGAGACAGGTGGTTTGGCGTAGCTTAGGTCCAAACAAGGAACTGACTAGTAGTAGGTTTAAGGTTAGTTAGGATTAGGTTAATGCCACACAATCGCGCTGACTAGCACTAGGGATGTGGGTAAGGATATGTTTTGGCCACCAAAGGACTTGACTACACTAACTTTCAAAGGCTGCACTTGGTCGCCCAGCCCTTGAGAATAGGAATCAAGTTTCAGAAATGCAATTGTTTATTTTGACAGTAGCTATTGTTTAAAATGAGCTGGAAGTGAGCACACGGACAAAAGTTACTGTTGAGTAGATCTGAGAAAAATGTCACAACAAGATCTGTGCCCAACAACAGCATGTTCTGGCTCCTGTAGTCTGCTGTTTGTTGAAAGAGGGTTGCAAGAATTTTAAATTTCTCTGTCCTGTCTGACCATTAGTGGTGTCCACATAAGGACCCTGCCGGTGCTGCTAGCAAAGAGTGCACCTGCTTAGCAATGCCTCGAGCGATTGCAAAGACACTGTGGCTTTGTTAGAGAACAGCATCTGGGTGGGAGGTGCTTTGGCTTTTCATCAGTGGTCATATATTTGGTCAAAGGCCCCTTTTAGACCTTCCGTCCTTCAGGTGCCTGCTGAAGTGCCAGCCCTTATATGAGTGCTTTTCGACCGAGAGTTATTGTCCTTGTTTCAAGGGCATATGACAAAATTGGATCGAATACAGAGAAGATTAGCATGGCCCCTGCGAAAGGATGACACGCAAATCCGTGAAGCGTTCCTCTTTTTGCGTTTCCAAAGCCTGTCTGGCATGCATAATCCGGTATTCAATTGACATCAATAGCCTGCGCTGTTGGTTTAGAGAAAGGTTCACTGACTGGTTCTTGACATCATCATGTCAGAGTAGTAAGAGAACTACAAAAGGACCTCCTGCATTCTCCTGTACGGAGACAGGTGGTTTGGCGTAGCTTAGGTCCAAACAAGGAACTGACTAGTAGTAGGTTTAAGGTTAGTTAGGATTAGGTTAATGCCACACAATCGCCTGACTAGCACTAGGGATGTGGGTAAGGATATGTTTTGGCCACCAAAGGACTTGACTACACTAACTTTCAAAGGCTGCACTTGGTCGCCCAGCCCTTGAGAATAGGAATCAAGTTTCAGAAATGCAATTGTTTATTTTGACAGTAGCTATTGTTTAAAATGAGCTGGAAGTGCACCACACGGACAAAAGTTACTGTTGAGTAGATCTGAGAAAAAAATGTCACAACAAGATCTGTGCCCAACAACAGCATGTTCTGGCTCCTGTAGTCTGCTGTTTGTTGAAAGAGGGTTGCAAGAATTTTAACATTTCTCTGTCCTGTCTGACCATTAGGTGGTGTCCACATGAGGACCCTGCCGGTGCTGCTAGCAAAGAGTGCACCTGCTTAGCAATGCCTCGAGCGATTGCAAAGACCTGTGGCTTTGTTAGAGAACAGCATCTGGGTGGGAGGTGCTTTGGCTTTTCATCAGTGGTCATATATATTTGGTCAAAGGCCCCTTTTAGACCTTCCGTCCTTCAGGTGCCTGCTGAAGTGCCAGCCCTTATTATATGAGTGCTTTTCGACGAGAGTTATTGTCCTTGTTTCAAGGGCAATATGACAAAATTGGATCGATACAGAGAAGATTAGCATGGCCCCTGCGAAAGGATGACACGCAAATCCTGTGAAGCGTTCCTCTTTTTGCGTTTCCAAAGCCTGTCTGGCATGCATATCCGGTATTCATTGACATCATATAGCCTGCTGTTGGTTTAGAGAAAGGTTCACTGACTGGTTCTTGACATCATCATGTCAGAGTAGTAAGAGAACTACAAAAGGACTCCTGCATTCTCCTGTACGAGAGACAGGTGGTTTGGCGTAGCTTAGGTCCAAACAAGGAACTGACTAGTAGTAGGTTTAAGGTTAGTTAGGATTAGGTTAATGCCACACAATTGCCTGAACTAGCACTAGGGATGTTGGGTAAGGATATGTTTTGGCCACCAAAGGACTTGACTACACTAACTTTCAAAGGCTGCACTTGGTCGCCCAGCCCTTGAGAATAGGAATCAAGTTTCAGAAATGCAATTGTTTATTTTGACAGTAGCTATTGTTTAAAATGAGCTGGAAGTGAAGCACACGGACAAAAGTTACTGTTGAGTAGATCTGAGAAAAATGTCACAACAAGATCTGTGCCCAACAACAGCATGTTCTGGCTCCTGTAGTCTCTGCTGTTTGTTGAAAGAGGGTTGCAAGAATTTTACATTTCTCTGTCCTGTCCTGACCATTAGTGGTGTCCACATAGGACCCTGCCGGTGCTGCTAGCAAAGAGTGCACCTGCTTAGCAATGCCTCGAGCGATTGCAAAGACACTGTGGCTTTGTTAGAGAACAGCATCTGGGTGGGAGGTGCTTTGGCTTTTCATCAGTGGTCATATATTTGGTCAAAGGCCCCTTTTTGACCTTCCGTCCTTCAGGTGCCTGCTGAAGTGCCAGCCCTTATATGAGTGCTTTTCGACTGAGAGTTATTGTCCTTGTTTCAAGGGCATATGACAAAATTGGATCGATACAGAGAAGAATTAGCATGGCCCCTGCGAAAGGATGACACGCAAATCCGTGAAGCGTTCCTCTTTTTGCGTTTCCAAAGCCTGTCTGGCATGCATATCCGGTATTCATTGACATCAATAGCCTGCTGTTGGTTTAGAGAAAGGTTCACTGACTGGTTCTTGACAATCATCATGTCAGAGTAGTAAGAGAACTACAAAAGGATTCCTGCATTCTCCTGTACGGAGACAGGTGGTTTGGCGTAGCTTAGGTCCAAAACAAGGAACTGACTAGTAGTAGGTTTAAGGTTAGTTAGGATTAGGTTAATGCCACACAATCGCCTGACTAGCACTAGGGATGTGGGTAAGGATATGTTTTGGCCACCCAAAGGACTTGACTACACTAACTTTCAAAGGCTGCACTTGGTCGCCCAGCCCTTGAGAATAGGAATCAAGTTTCAGAAATGCAATTGTTTATTTTGACAGTAGCTATTGTTTAAAATGAGCTGGAAGTGAGCACACGGACAAAAGTTACTGTTGAGTAGATCTGAGAAAAATGTCACACAACAAGATCTGTGCCCAACAACAGCATGTTCTGGCCTCCTGTAGTCTGCTGTTTGTTGAAAGAGGGTTGCAAGAATTTAAATTTCTCTGTCCTGTCTGACCATTAGTGGTGTCCACATGAGGACCCTGCCGGTGCTGCTAGCAAAGAGTGCACCTGCTTAGCAATGCCTCGAGCGATTGCAAAGACACTTGTGGCTTTGTTAGAGAACAGCATCTGGGTGGGAGGTGCTTTGGCTTTTCATCAGTGGTCATATATTTGGTCAAAGGCCCCTTTTAGACCTTCCGTCCTTCAGGTGCCTGCTGAAGTGCCAGCCCTTATATGAGTGCTTTTCGCGAGAGAGTTATTGTCCTTGTTTTCAAGGGCATATGACAAAAATTGGATCGATACAGAGAAGATTAGCATGGCCCCTGCGAAAGGATGACACGCAAATCCGTGAAGCGTTCCTCTTTTTGCGTTTCCAAAGCCTGTCTGGCATGCATATTCCGGTATTCATTGACATTCAATAGCCTGCTGTTGGTTTAGAGAAAGGTTCACTGACTGGTTCTTGACATCATCATGTCAGAGTAGTAAGAGGAACTACAAAAGGATTCCTGCATTCTCCTGTACGGAGACAGGTGGTTTGGCGTAGCTTAGGTCCAAACAAGGAACTGACTAGTAGTAGGTTTAAGGTTAGGTTAGGGGATTAGTGTTAATGCCACACAATAGCCTGACTAGCTCTAGGGATGTGGGTAAGGATATGTTTTGGCCACCAAAGGACTTGACTACACTAACTTTCAAAGGCTGCACTTGGTCGCCCAGCCCTTGAGAATAGGAATCAAGTTTCAGAAATGCAATTGTTTATTTTGACAGTAGGCTATTGTTTAAAATGAGCTGGAAGTGAGCACACGGACAAAAGCTACTGTGAGTAGATCTGAGAAAAATGTCACAACAAGATCTGTGCCCAACAACAGCATGTTCTGCTCCTGTAGTCTGCTGTTTGTTGAAAGAGGGTTGCCAAGAATTTTACATTTCTCTGTCCTGTCTGACCATTAGTGGTGTCCACATAAGGACCCTGCCGGTGCTGCTTGCAAAGAGTGCACCTGCTTAGCAATGCCTCGTGCGATTGCAAAGACACTGTGGCTTTGTTAGAGAACAGCATCTGGGTGGGAGGTGCTTTGGCTTTTCCTCAGTGGTCATATATTTGGTCAAAGGCCCCTTTTAGACCTTCCGTCCTTCAGGTGCCTGCTGAAGTGCCAGCCCTTATATGAGTGCTTTTCGACTGAGAGTTATTGTCCTTGTTTCAAGGGCATATGACAAAATTGGATCGATACAGAGAAGATTAGCATGGCCCCTGCGAAAGGATGACACGCAAATCCGTGAAGCGTTCCTCTTTTTGCGTTTCCAAAGCCTGTCTGGCATGCATATCCGGTATTCATTGACATCAATAGCCTGCTGTTGGTTTAGAGAAAGGTTCACTGACTGGTTCTTGACATCATCATGTCAGAGTAGTAAGAGAACTACAAAAGGACTACTGCATTCTCCTGTACGGAGACAGGTGGTTTGAGCGTAGCTTAGGTCCAAACAAGGAACTGAACTAGTAGTAGGTTTAAGGTTAGTTAGGATTAGGTTAATGCCACACAATGGCCTGACTAGCACTAGGGATGTGGGTAAGGATATGTTTTGGCCACCAAAGGACTTGACTACACTAACTATCAAAGGCTGCACTTGGTCGCCCAGCCCTTGAGAATAGGAATCAAGTTCAGAAATGCAATTGTTTATTTTGACAGTAGCTATTGTTTTAAAATGAGCTGGAAGTGAGCACACGGACAAAAAGCTACTGTTGAGTAGATCTGAGAAAAATGTCACAACAAGATCTGTGCCCAACAACAGCATGTTCTGGCTCCTGTTGTCTCTGTTTGTTGAAAGAGGGTTGCAAGAATTTTACATTTCATCTGTCCTGTTCTGACCATTAGTGGTGTCCCACATAAGGACCCTGCCGGGTGCTGCTAGCAAAGAGTGCACCCTGCTTAGCAATGCCTCGTGCGATTGCAAAGACACTGTGGCTTTGTTAGAGAACAGCATCTGGGTGGGAGGTGCTTTGGCTTTTCATCAGTGGTCATATATTTGGTCAAAGGCCCCTTTTAGACCTTCCGTCCTTCAGGTGCCTGCTGAAGTGCCAGCCCTTATATGAGTGCTTTTCGACTGAGAGTTATTGTCCTTGTTTCAAGGGCATATGACAAAATTGGATCGAATACAGAGAAGATTAGCATGGCCCCTGCGAAAGGATGACACGCAAATCCGTGAAGCGTTCCTCTTTTTGCGTTTCCAAAGCCTGTCTGGCATGCATATCCGGTATTCATTGACATCAATAGCCTGCTGTTGGTTTAGAGAAAGGTTCACTGACTGGTTCTTGACATCATCATGTCAGAGTAGTAAGAGAACTACAAAAGGATTCCTGCATTCTCCTGTACGGAGACAGGTGGTTTGGCGTAGCTTAGGTCCAAACAAGGAACTGACTAGTAGTAGGTTTAAGGTTAGTTAGGATTAGGTTAATGCCACACAATCGCCTGACTAGCACTAGGGATGTGGGTAAGGATATGTTTTGGCCACCAAAGGACTTGACTACACTAACTTTCAAAGGCTGCACTTGGTCGCCCAGCCCTTGAGAATAGGAATCAAGTTTCAGAACTGCAATTGTTTATTTTGACAGTAGCTATTGTTTAAAATGGAGCTGGAAGTGAGCACACGCACAAAAGCTACTGTTGAGTAGATCTGAGAAAAATGTCACAACAAGATCTGTGCCCAACAACAGCATGTTCTGACTCCTGTAGTCTGCTGTTTGTTGAAAGAGGGTTGCAAGAATTTAAATTTCTCTGTCCTGTCTGACCATTAGTGGTGTCCACATGAGGACCCTGCCGGTGCTGCTAGCAAAGAGTGCACCTGCTTAGCAATGCCTCGAGCGATTGCAAAGACACTGTGGCTTTGTTAGAGAACAGCATCTGGGTGGGAGGTGCTTTGGCTTTTCATCAGTGGTCATATATTTGGTCAAAGGCCCCTTTTAGACCTTCCGTCCTTCAGGTGCCTGCTGAAGTGCCAGCCCTTATATGAGTGCTTTTCGACTGAGAGTTATTGTCCTTGTTTCAAGGGCATATGACAAAATTGGATCGATACAGAGAAGATTAGCATGGCCCCTGCGAAAGGATGACACGCAAATCCGTGAAGCGTTCCTCTTTTTTGCGTTTCCAAAGCCTGTCTGGCATGCATATCCAGGTATTCATTGACATCAATAGCCTGCTGTTGGTTTAGAGAAAGGTTCACTGACTGGTTCTTGACATCATCATGTCAGAGTAGTAAGAGAACTACAAAAGGATTCCTGCATTCTCCTGTACGGAGACAGGTGGTTTGGCGTAGCTTAGGTCCAAACAAGGAACTGACTAGTAGTAGGTTTAAGGTTAGTTAGGATTAGGTTAATGCCACACAATCGCCTGACTAGCACTAGGGATGTGGGTAAGGATATGTTTTGGCCACCAAAGGACTTGACTACACTAACTTTCAAAGGCTGCACTTGGTCGCCCAGCCCTTGAGAATAGGAATCAAGTTTCAGAAATGCAATTGTTTATTTTGACAGTAGCTATTGTTTAAAATGAGCTGGAAGTGAGCACACGGACAAAAGCTACTGTTGAGTAGATCTGAGAAAAATGTCACAACAAGATCTGTGCCCAACAACAGCATGTTCTGGCTCCTGTGGTCTCCTGTTTGTTGAAAGAGGGTTGCAAGAATTTTACATTTCTCTGTCCCTGTCTGACCATTAGTGGTGTCCACATAAGGACCCTGCCGGTGCTGCTAGCAAAGAGTGCACCTGCTTAGCAATGCCTCGTGCGATTGCAAAGACACTGTGGCTTTGTTAGAGAACAGCATCTGGGTGGGAGGTGCTTTGGCTTTTCATCAGTGGTCATATATTTGGTCAAAGGCCCCTTTTAGACCTTCCGTCCTTCAGGTGCCTGCTGAAGTGCCAGCCCTTATATGAGTGCTTTTCGACTGAGAGTTATTGTCCTTGTTTCAAGGGCATATGACAAAATTGGATCGATACAGAGAAGATTAGCATGGCCCCTGCGAAAGGATGACACGCAAATCCGTGAAGCGTTCCTCTTTTTGCGTTTCCAAAGCCTGTCTGGCATGCATATCCGGTATTCATTGACATCAATAGCCTGCTGTTGGTTTAGAGAAAGGTTCACTGACTGGTTCTTGACATCATGTCAGAGTAGTAAGAGAACTACAAAAGGATTCCTGCATTCTCCTGTACGGAGACAGGTGGTTTGGCGTAGCTTAGGTCCAAACAAGGAACTGACTAGTAGTAGGTTTAAGGTTAGTTAGGATTAGGTTAATGCCACACAATCGCCTGACTAGCACTAGGGATGTGGGTAAGGATATGTTTTGGCCACCAAAGGACTTGACTACACTAACTTTCAAAGGCTGCACTTGGTCGCCCAGCCCTTGAGAATAGGAATCAAGTTTCAGAAATGCAATTGTTTATTTTGACAGTAGCTATTGTTTAAAATGAGCTGGAAGTGAGCACACGGACAAAAGTTACTGTTGAGTAGATCTGAGAAAAATGTCACAACAAGATCTGTGCCCAACAACAGCATGTTCTGGCTCCTGTAGTCTGCTGTTTGTTGAAAGAGGGTTGCAAGAATTTTACATTTCTCTGTCCTGTCTGACCATTAGTGGTGTCCACATAAGGACCCTGCCGGTGCTGCTAGCAAGAGTGCACCTGCTTAGCAATGCCTCGAGCGATTGCAAAGACACTGTGGCTTTGTTAGAGAACAGCATCTGGGTGGGAGGTGCTTTGGCTTTTCATCAGTGGTCATATATTTGGTCAAAGGCCCCTTTTAGACCTTCCGTCCTTCAGGTGCCTGCTGAAGTGCCAGCCCTTATATGAGTGCTTTTCGACCGAGAGTTATTGTCCTTGTTTCAAGGGCATATGACAAAATTGGATCGATACAGAGAAGATTAGCATGGCCCCTGCGAAAGGATGACACGCAAATCCATGAAGCGTTCCTCTTTTTGCGTTTCCAACGCCTGTCTGGCATGCATATCCGGTATTCATTGACACCAATAGCCTGCTGTTGGTTTAGAGAAAGGTTCACTGACTGGTTCTTGACATCATCATGTCAGAGTAGTAAGAGAACTACAAAAGGACTCCTGCATTCTCCTGTACGGAGACAGGTGGTTTGGCGTAGCTTAGGTCCAAACAAGGAACTGACTAGTAGTAGGTTTAAGGTTAGTTAGGATTAGGTTAATGCCACACAATTGCCTGACTAGCACTAGGGATGTGGGTAAGGATATGTTTTGGCCACCAAAGGACTTGACTACACTAACTTTCAAAGGCTGCACTTGGTCGCCCAGCCCTTGAGAATAGGAATCAAGTTTCAGAAATGCAATTGTTTATTTTGACAGTAGCTATTGTTTAAAATGAGCTGGAAGTGAGCACACGGACAAAAGCTACTGTTGAGTAGATCTGAGAAAAATGTCACAACAAGATCTGTGCCCAACAACAGCATGTTCTGGCTCCTGTGGTCTCCTGTTTGTTGAAAGAGGGTTGCAAGAATTTTACATTTCTCTGTCCTGTCTGACCATTAGTGGTGTCCACATAAGGACCCTGCCGGTGCTGCTAGCAAAGAGTGCACCTGCTTAGCAATGCCTCGTGCGATTGCAAAGACACTGTGGCTTTGTTAGAGAACAGCATCTGGGTGGGAGGTGCTTTGGCTTTTCATCAGTGGTCATATATTTGGTCAAAGGCCCCTTTTAGACCTTCCGTCCTTCAGGTGCCTGCTGAAGTGCCAGCCCTTATATGAGTGCTTTTCGACTGAGAGTTATTGTCCTTGTTTCAAGGGCATATGACAAAATTGGATCGATACAGAGAAGATTAGCATGGCCCCTGCGAAAGGATGACACGCAAATCCGTGGAGCGTTCCTCTTTTTGCGTTTCCAAAGCCTGTCTGGCATGCATATCCGGTATTCATTGACATCAATAGCCTGCTGTTGGTTTAGAGAAAGGTTCACTGACTGGTTCTTGACATCATCATGTCAGAGTAGTAAGAGAACTACAAAAGGACTCCTGCATTCTCCTGTACGGAGACAGGTGGTTTGGCGTAGCTTAGGTCCAAACAAGGAACTGACTAGTAGTAGGTTTAAGGTTAGTTAGGATTAGGTTAATGCCACACAATTGCCTGACTAGCACTAGGGATGTGGGTAAGGATATGTTTTGGCCACCAAAGGACTTGACTACACTAACTTTCAAAGGCTGCACTTGGTCGCCCAGCCCTTGAGAATAGGAATCAAGTTTCAGAAATGCAATTGTTTATTTTGACAGTAGCTATTGTTTAAAATGAGCTGGAAGTGAGCACACGGACAAAAGCTACTGTTGAGTAGATCTGAGAAAAATGTCACAACAAGATCTGTGCCCAACAACAGCATGTTCTGGCTCTTGTGGTCTCCTGTTTGTTGAAAGAGGGTTGCAAGAATTTTACATTTCTCTGTCCTGTCTGACCATTAGTGGTGTCCACATAAGGACCCTGCCGGTGCTGCTAGCAAAGAGTGCACCTGCTTAGCAATGCCTCGTGCGATTGCAAAGACACTGTGCTTTGTTAGAGAACAGCATCTGGGTGGGAGGTGCTTTGGCTTTTCATCAGTGGTCATATATTTGGTCAAAGGCCCCTTTTAGACCTTCCGTCCTTCAGGTGCCTGCTGAAGTGCCAGCCCTTATATGAGTGCTTTTCGACTGAGAGTTATTGTCCTTGTTTCAAGGGCATATGACAAAATTGGATCGATACAGAGAAGATTAGCATGGCCCCTGCGAAAGGATGACACGCAAATCCGTGAAGCGTTCCTCTTTTTGCGTTTCCAAAGCCTGTCTGGCATGCATATCCGGTATTCATTGACATCAATAGCCTGCTGTTGGTTTAGAGAAAGGTTCACTGACTGGTTCTTGACATCATCATGTCAGAGTAGTAAGAGAACTACAAAAGGATTCCTGCATTCTCCTGTACGGAGACAGGTGGTTTGGCGTAGCTTAGGTCCAAACAAGGAACTGACTAGTAGTAGGTTTAAGGTTAGTTAGGATTAGGTTAATGCCACACAATCGCCTGACTAGCACTAGGGATGTGGGTAAGGATATGTTTTGGACCTCAAAGGACTTGACTACTCTAACTTTCAAAGGCTGCACTTGGTCGCCCAGCCCTTGAGAATAGGAATCAAGTTTCAGAACTGCAATTGTTTATTTTGACAGTAGCTATTGTTTAAAATGAGCTGGAAGTGAGCACACGCACAAAAGCTACTGTTGAGTAGATCTGAGAAAAATGTCACAACAAGATCTGTGCCCAACAACAGCATGTTCTGACTCCTGTAGTCTGCTGTTTGTTGAAAGAGGGTTGCAAGAATTTTAAATTTCTCTGTCCTGTCTGACCATTAGTGGTGTCCACATGAGGACCCTGCCGGTGCTGCTAGCAAAGAGTGCACCTGCTTAGCAATGCCTCGAGCGATTGCAAAGACACTGTGGCTTTGTTAGAGAACAGCATCTGGGTGGGAGGTGCTTTGGCTTTTCATCAGTGGTCATATATTTGGTCAAAGGCCCCTTTTAGACCTTCCGTCCTTCAGGTGCCTGCTGAAGTGCCAGCCCTTATATGAGTGCTTTTCGACCGAGAGTTATTGTCCTTGTTTCAAGGGCATATGACAAAATTGGATCGATACAGAGAAGATTAGCATGGCCCCTGCGAAAGGATGACACGCAAATCCGTGAAGCGTTCCTCTTTTTGCGTTTCCAAAGCCTGTCTGGCATGCATATCCAGTATTCATTGACACAATAGCCTGCTGTTGGTTTAGAGAAAGGTTCACTGACTGGTTCTTGACATCATCATGTCAGAGTAGTAAGAGAACTACAAAAGGATTCCTGCATTCTCCTGTACGGAGACAGGTGGTTTGGCGTAGCTTAGGTCCAAACAAGGAACTGACTAGTAGTAGGTTTAAGGTTAGTTAGGATTAGGTTAATGCCACACAATCGCCTGACTAGCACTAGGGATGTGGGTAAGGATATGTTTTGGCCACCAAAGGACTTGACTACACTAACTTTCAAAGGCTGCACTTGGTCGCCCAGCCCTTGAGAATAGGAATCAAGTTTCAGAAATGCAATTGTTTATTTTGACAGTAGCTATTGTTTAAAATGAGCTGGAAGTGAGCACACGGACAAAAGTTACTGTTGAGTAGATCTGAGAAAAATGTCACAACAAGATCTGTGCCCAACAACAGCATGTTCTGGCTCCTGTAGTCTGCTGTTTGTTGAAAGAGGGTTGCAAGAATTTTACATTTCTCTGTCCTGTCTGACCATTAGTGGTGTCCACATAAGGACCCTGCCGGTGCTGCTAGCAAAGAGTGCACCTGCTTAGCAATGCCTCGAGCGATTGCAAAGACACTGTGGCTTTGTTAGAGAACAGCATCTGGGTGGGAGGTGCTTTGGCTTTTCATCAGTGGTCATATATTTGGTCAAAGGCCCCTTTTAGACCTTCCGTCCTTCAGGTGCCTGCTGAAGTGCCAGCCCTTATATGAGTGCTTTTCGACCGAGAGTTATTGTCCTTGTTTCAAGGGCATATGACAAAATTGGATCGATACAGAGAAGATTAGCATGGCCCCTGCGAAAGGATGACACGCAAATCCATGAAGCGTTCCTCTTTTTGCGTTTCCAACGCCTGTCTGGCATGCATATCCGGTATTCATTGACACCAATAGCCTGCTGTTGGTTTAGAGAAAGGTTCACTGACTGGTTCTTGACATCATCATGTCAGAGTAGTAAGAGAACTACAAAAGGACTCCTGCATTCTCCTGTACGGAGACAGGTGGTTTGGCGTAGCTTAGGTCCAAACAAGGAACTGACTAGTAGTAGGTTTAAGGTTAGTTAGGATTAGGTTAATGCCACACAATTGCCTGACTAGCACTAGGGATGTGGGTAAGGATATGTTTTGGCCACCAAAGGACTTGACTACACTAACTTTCAAAGGCTGCACTTGGTCGCCCAGCCCTTGAGAATAGGAATCAAGTTTCAGAAATGCAATTGTTTATTTTGACAGTAGCTATTGTTTAAAATGAGCTGGAAGTGAGCACACGGACAAAAGCTACTGTTGAGTAGATCTGAGAAAAATGTCACAACAAGATCTGTGCCCAACAACAGCATGTTCTGGCTCTTGTGGTCTCCTGTTTGTTGAAAGAGGGTTGCAAGAATTTTACATTTCTCTGTCCTGTCTGACCATTAGTGGTGTCCACATAAGGACCCTGCCGGTGCTGCTAGCAAAGAGTGCACCTGCTTAGCAATGCCTCGTGCGATTGCAAAGACACTGTGGCTTTGTTAGAGAACAGCATCTGGGTGGGAGGTGCTTTGGCTTTTCATCAGTGGTCATATATTTGGTCAAAGGCCCCTTTTAGACCTTCCGTCCTTCAGGTGCCTGCTGAAGTGCCAGCCCTTATATGAGTGCTTTTCGACTGAGAGTTATTGTCCTTGTTTCAAGGGCATATGACAAAATTGGATCGATACAGAGAAGATTAGCATGGCCCCTGCGAAAGGATGACACGCAAATCCGTGAAGCGTTCCTCTTTTTGCGTTTCCAAAGCCTGTCTGGCATGCATATCCGGTATTCATTGACATCAATAGCCTGCTGTTGGTTTAGAGAAAGGTTCACTGACTGGTTCTTGACATCATCATGTCAGAGTAGTAAGAGAACTACAAAAGGATTCCTGCATTCTCCTGTACGGAGACAGGTGGTTTGGCGTAGCTTAGGTCCAAACAAGGAACTGACTAGTAGTAGGTTTAAGGTTAGTTAGGATTAGGTTAATGCCACACAATCGCCTGACTAGCACTAGGGATGTGGGTAAGGATATGTTTTGGACCTCAAAGGACTTGACTACTCTAACTTTCAAAGGCTGCACTTGGTCGCCCAGCCCTTGAGAATAGGAATCAAGTTTCAGAACTGCAATTGTTTATTTTGACAGTAGCTATTGTTTAAAATGAGCTGGAAGTGAGCACACGCACAAAAGCTACTGTTGAGTAGATCTGAGAAAAATGTCACAACAAGATCTGTGCCCAACAACAGCATGTTCTGACTCCTGTAGTCTGCTGTTTGTTGAAAGAGGGTTGCAAGAATTTTAAATTTCTCTGTCCTGTCTGACCATTAGTGGTGTCCACATGAGGACCCTGCCGGTGCTGCTAGCAAAGAGTGCACCTGCTTAGCAATGCCTCGAGCGATTGCAAAGACACTGTGGCTTTGTTAGAGAACAGCATCTGGGTGGAGGTGCTTTGGCTTTTCATCAGTGGTCATATATTTGGTCAAAGGCCCCCTTTTAGACCTTCCGTCCTTCAGGTGCCTGCTGAAGTGCCAGCCCTTATATGAGTGCTTTTCGACCGAGAGTTATTGTCCTTGTTTCAAGGGCATATGACAACATTGGATCGATACAGAGAAGATTAGCATGGCCCCTGCGAAAGGATGACACGCAAATCTGTGAAGCGTTCCTCTTTTTGCGTTTCCAACGCCTGTCTGGCATGCATAGCCGGTATTCATTGACACCAATAGCCTGCTGTTGGTTTAGAGAAAGGTTCACTGACTGGTTCTTGACATCATCATGTCAGAGTAGTAAGATAACTACAAAAGGACTCCTGCATTCTCCTGTACGGAGACAGGTGGTTTGGCGTAGCTTAGGTCCAAACAAGGAACTGACTAGTAGTAGGTTTAAGGTTAGTTAGGATTAGGTTAATGCCACACAATCGCCTGACTAGCACTAGGGATGTGGGTAAGGATATGTTTTGGCCACCAAAGGACTTGACTACACTAACTTTCAAAGGCTGTACTTGGTCGCCCAGCCCTTGAGAATAGGAATCAAGTTTCAGAAATGCAATTGTTTATTTTGACAGTAGCTATTGTTTAAAATGAGCTGGAAGTGAGCACACGGACAAAAGTTACTGTTGAGTAGATCTGAGAAAAATGTCACAACAAGATCTGTGCCCAACAACAGCATGTTCTGGCTCCTGTAGTCTGCTGTTTGTTGAAAGAGGGTTGCAAGAATTTTAAATTTCTCTGTCCTGTCTGACCATTAGTGGTGTCCACATGAGGACCCTGCCGGTGCTGCTAGCAAAGAGTGCACCTGCTTAGCAATGCCTCGAGCGATTGCAAAAACACTGTGGCTTTGTTAGAGAACAGCATCTGGGTGGGAGGTGCTTTGGCTTTTCATCAGTGGTCATATATTTGGTCAAAGGCCCCTTTTAGACCTTCCGTCCTTCACGTGCCTGCTGAAGTGCCAGCCCTTATATGAGTGCTTTTCGACCGAGAGTTATTGTCCTTGTTTCAAGGGCATATGACAAAATTGGATTGATACAGAGAAGATTAGCATGGCCCCTGCGAAAAGATGACACGCAAATCCGTGAAGCGTTCCTCTTTTTGCGTTTCCAACGCCTGTCTGGCATGCATATCCGGTATTCATTGACACCAATAGCCTGCTGTTGGTTTAGAGAAAGGTTCACTGACTGGTTCTTGACATCATCATGTCAGAGTAGTAAGAGAACTACAAAAGGATTCCTGCATTCTCCTGTACGGAGACAGGTGGTTTGGACGTAGCTTAGGTCCAAACAAGGAACTGACTAGTAGTAGGTTTAAGGTTAGTTAGGATTAGGTTAATGCCACACAATCGCCTGACTAGCACTAGGGATGTGGGTAAGGATATGTTTTGGCCACCAAAGGACTTGACTACACTAACTTTCAAAGGCTGCACTTGGTCGCCCAGCCCTTGAGAGTATGAATCAAGTTTCAGAAATGCAATTGTTTATTTTGACAGTAGCTATTGTTTAAAATGAGCTGGAAGTGAGCACACGGACAAAAGTTACTGTTGAGTAGATCTGAGAAAAATGTCACAACAAGATCTGTGCCCAACAACAGCATATTCTGGCTCCTGTAGTCTGCTGTTTGTTGAAAGAGGGTTGCAAGAATTTTAAATTTCTCTGTCCTGTCTGACCATTAGTGGTGTCCACATGAGGACCCTGCCGGTGCTGCTAGCAAAGAGTGCACCTGCTTAGCAATGCCTCGAGCGATTGCAAAGACACTGTGGCTTTGTTAGAGAACAGCATCTGGGTGGGAGGTGCTTTGGCTTTTCATCAGTGGTCATATATTTGGTCAAAGGCCCCTTTTAGACCTTCCGTCCTTCAGGTGCCTGATGAAGTGCCAGCCCTTATATGAGTGCTTTTCGACCGAGAGTTATTGTCCTTGTTTCAAGGGCATATGACAAAATTGGATCGATACAGAGAAGATTAGCATGGCCCCTGCGAAAGGATGACACGCAAATCCGTGAAGCGTTCCTCTTTTTGCGTTTCCAACGCCTGTCTGGCATGCATATCCGGTATTCATTGACACCAATAGCCTGCTGTTGGTTTAGAGAAAGGTTCACTGACTGGTTCTTGACATCATCATGTCAGAGTAGTAAGAGAACTACAAAAGGACTCCTGCATTCTCCTGTACGGAGACAGGTGGTTTGGGCGTAGCTTAGGTCCAAACAAGGAACTGACTAGTAGTAGGTTTAAGGTTAGTTAGGATTAGGTTAATGCCACACAATTGCCTGACTAGCACTAGGGATGTGGGTAAGGATATGTTTTGGCCACCAAAGGACTTGACTACACTAACTTTCAAAGGCTGCACTTGGTCGCCCAGCCCTTGAGAATAGGAATCAAGTTTCAGAAATGCAATTGTTTATTTTGACAGTAGCTATTGTTTAAAATGAGCTGGAAGTGAGCACACGCACAAAAGCTACTGTTGAGTAGATCTGAGAAAAATGTCACAACAAGATCTGTGCCCAACAACAGCATGTTCTGACTCCTGTAGTCTGCTGTTTGTTGAAAGAGGGTTGCAAGAATTTTAAATTTCTTTGTCCTGTCTGACCATTAGTGGTGTCCACATGAGGACCCTGCCGGTGCTGCTAGCAAAGAGTGCACCTGCTTAGCAATGCCTCGAGCGATTGCAAAGACACTGTGGCTTTGTTAGAGAACAGCATCTGGGTGGGAGGTGCTTTGGCTTTTCATCAGTGGTCATATATTTGGTCAAAGGCCCCTTTTAGACCTTCCGTCCTTCAGGTGCCTGCTGAAGTGCCAGCCCTTATATGAGTGCTTTTCGACCGAGAGTTATTGTCCTTGTTTCAAGGGCATATGACAAAATTGGAACGATACAGAGAAGATTAGCATGGCCCCTGCGAAAGGATGACACGCAAATCCGTGAAGCGTTCCTCTTTTTGCGTTTCCAACGCCTGTCTGGCATGCATATCCGGTATTCATTGACACCAATAGCCTGCTGTTGGTTTAGAGAAAGGTTCACTGACTGGTTCTTGACATCATCATGTCAGAGTAGTAAGAGAACTACAAAAGGACTCCTGCATTCTCCTGTACGGAGACAGGTGGTTTGGCGTAGCTTAGGTCCAAACAAGGAACTGACTAGTAGTAGGTTTAAGGTTAGTTAGGATTAGGTTAATGCCACACAATTGCCTGACTAGCACTAGGGATGTGGGTAAGGATATGTTTTGGCCACCAAAGGACTTGACTACACTAACTTTCAAAGGCTGCACTTGGTCGCCCAGCCCTTGAGAATAGGAATCAAGTTTCAGAAATGCAATTGTTTATTTTGACAGTAGCTATTGTTTAAAATGAGCTGGAAGTGAGCACACGGACAAAAGCTACTGTTGAGTAGATCTGAGAAAAATGTCACAACAAGATCTGTGCCCAACAACAGCATGTTCTGGCTCCTGTGGTCTCCTGTTTGTTGAAAGAGGGTTGCAAGAATTTTACATTTCTCTGTCCTGTCTGACCATTAGTGGTGTCCACATAAGGACCCTGCCGGTGCTGCTAGCAAAGAGTGCACCTGCTTAGCAATGCCTCGTGCGTTTGCAAAGACACTGTGGCTTTGTTAGAGAACAGCATCTGGGTGGGAGGTGCTTTGGCTTTTCATCAGTGGTCATATATTTGGTCAAAGGCCCCTTTTAGACCTTCCGTCCTTCAGGTGCCTGCTGAAGTGCCAGCCCTTATATGAGTGCTTTTCGACTGAGAGTTATTGTCCTTGTTTCAAGGGCATATGACAAAATTGGATCGATACAGAGAAGATTAGCATGGCCCCTGCGAAAGGATGACACGCAAATCTGTGAAGCGTTCCTCTTTTTGCGTTTCCAAAGCCTGTCTGGCATGCATATCCGGTATTCATTGACATCAATAGCCTGCTGTTGGTTTAGAGAAAGGTTCACTGACTGGTTCTTGACATCATCATGTCAGAGTTGCAAGAGAACTACAAAAGGACTCCTGCATTCTCCTGTACGGAGACAGGTGGTTTGGCGTAGCTTAGGTCCAAACAAGGAACTGACTAGTAGTAGGTTTAAGGTTAGTTAGGATTAGGTTAATGCCACACAATCGCCTGACTAGCACTAGGGATGTGGGGTAAGGATATGTTTTGGCCACCAAAGGACTTGACTACACTAACTTTCAAAGGCTGCACTTGGTCGCCCAGCCCTTGAGAATATGAATCAAGTTTCAGAAATGCAATTGTTTATTTTGACAGTAGCTATTGTTTAAAATGAGCTGGAAGTGAGCACACGGACAAAAGTTACTGTTGAGTAGATCTGAGAAAAATGTCACAACAAGATCTGTGCCCAACAACAGCATGTTCTGGCTCCTGTAGTCTGCTGTTTGTTGAAAGAGGGTTGCAAGAATTTTACATTTCTCTGTCCTGTCTGACCATTAGTGGTGTCCACATGAGGACCCTGCCGGTGCTGCTAGCAAAGAGTGCACCTGCTTAGCAATGCCTCGAGCGATTGCAAAGACACTGTGGCTTTGTTAGAGAACAGCATCTGGGTGGGAGGTGCTTTGGCTTTTCATCAGTGGTCATATATTTGGTCAAAGGCCCCTTTTAGACCTTCCGTCCTTCAGGTGCCTGCTGAAGTGCCAGCCCTTATATGAGTGCTTTTCGACCGAGAGTTATTGTCCTTGTTTCAAGGGCATATGACAAAATTGGAACGATACAGAGAAGATTAGCATGGCCCCTGCGAAAGGATGACACGCAAATCTGTGAAGCGTTCCTCTTTTTGCGTTTCCAACGCCTGTCTGGCATGCATATCCGGTATTCATTGACACCAATAGCCTGCTGTTGGTTTAGAGAAAGGTTCACTGACTGGTTCTTGACATCATCATGTCAGAGTAGTAAGAGAACTACAAAAGGACTCCTGCATTCTCCTGTACGGAGACAGGTGGTTTGGCGTAGCTTAGGTCCAAACAAGGAACTGACTAGTAGTAGGTTTAAGGTTAGTTAGGATTAGGTTAATGCCACACAATTGCCTGACTAGCACTAGGGATGTGGGTAAGGATATGTTTTGGCCACCAAAGGACTTGACTACACTAACTTTCAAAGGCTGCACTTGGTCGCCCAGCCCTTGAGAATAGGAATCAAGTTTCAGAAATGCAATTGTTTATTTTGACAGTAGCTATTGTTTAAAATGAGCTGGAAGTGAGCACACGGACAAAAGCTACTGTTGAGTAGATCTGAGAAAAATGTCACAACAAGATCTGTGCCCAACAACAGCATGTTCTGGCTCCTGTGGTCTCCTGTTTGTTGAAAGAGGGTTGCAAGAATTTTACATTTCTCTGTCCTGTCTGACCATTAGTGGTGTCCACATAAGGACCCTGCCGGTGCTGCTAGCAAAGAGTGCACCTGCTTAGCAATCCCTCGTGCGATTGCAAAGACACTGTGGCTTTGTTAGAGAACAGCATCTGGGTGGGAGGTGCTTTGGCTTTTTCATCAGTGGTCATATATTTGGTCAAAGGCCCCTTTTAGACCTTTCGTCCTTCAGGTGCCTGCTGAAGTGCCAGCCCTTATATGAGTGCTTTTCGACTGAGAGTTATTGTCCTTGTTTCAAGGGCATATGACAAAATTGGATAGATACAGAGAAGATTAGCATGGCCCCTGCGAAAGGATGACACGCAAATCTGTGAAGCGTTCTTCTTTTTTGCGTTTCCAAAGCCTGTCTGGCATGCATATCCGGTATTCATTGACATCAATAGCCTGCTGTTGGTTTAGAGAAAGGTTCACTGACTGGTTCTTGACATCATGATGTCAGAATTGCAAGAGAACTACAGAAGGACTCCTGCATTCTCCTGTACGGAGACAGGTGGTTTGGCGTAGCTTAGGTCCAAACAAGGAACTGACTAGTAGTAGGTTTAAGGTTAGTTAGGATTAGGTTAATGCCACACAATCGCCTGACTAGCACTAGGATGTGGGTAAGGATATGTTTTTGGCCACCAAAGGACTTGACTACACTAACTTTCAAAGGCTGCACTTGGGTCGCCCAGCCCTTGAGAATATGAATCAAGTTTCAGAAATGCAATTGTTTATTTTGACAGTAGCTATTGTTTAAAATGAGCTGGAAGTGAGCACACGGACAAAAGTTACTGTTGAGTAGATCTGAGAAAAATGTCACAACAAGATCTGTGCCCAACAACAGCATGTTCTGGCTCCTGTAGTCTGCTGTTTGTTTGAAAGAGGGTTGCAAGGAATTTTACATTTCTCTGTCCTGTCTGACCATTAGTGGTGTCCACATAAGGACCCTGCCGGTGCTGCTAGCAAAGAGTGCACCTGCTTAGCAATGCCCTCGAGCGATTGCAAAGACACTGTGGCTTTGTTAGAGAACAGCATCTGGGTGGGAGGTGCTTTGGCTTTTCATCAGTGGTCCATATATTTGGTCAAAGGCCCCTTTTAGACCTTCCGTCCTTCAGGTGCCTGCTGAAGTGCCAGCCCTTATAAGAGTGCTTTTCGACCGAGAGTTATTGTCCTTGTTTCAAGGGCATATGACAAAATTGGATCGATACAGAGAAGATTAGCATGGCCCCTGCGAAAGGATGACACGCAAATCCATGAAGCGTTCCTCTTTTTTGCGTTTCCAACGCCTGTCTGGCATGCATATCCGGTATTTCATTGACACCAATAGCCTGCTGTTGGTTTAGAGGAAAGGTTCACTGACTGGTTCTTGACATCATCATGTCAGAGTAGTAAGAGAACTACAAAAGGACTCCTGCATTCTCCTGTACGGGAGACAGGTGGTTTGGCGTAGCTTAGGTCCAAACAAGGAACTGACTAGTAGTAGGTTTAAGGTTAGTTAGGATTAGGTTAATGCCACACAATTGCCTGACTAGCACTAGGGATGTGGGTAAGGATATGTTTTGGCCACCAAAGGACTTGACTACACTAACTTTCAAAGGCTGCACTTGGTCGCCCAGCCCTTGAGAATAGGAATCAAGTTTCAGAAATGCAATTGTTTATTTTGACAGTAGCTATTGTTTAAAATGAGCTGGAAGTGAGGCACACGGACAAAAGCCTACTGTTGAGTAGATCTGAGAAAAATGTCACAACAAGATCTGTGCCCAACAACAGCATGTTCTGGCTCCTGTGGTCTCCTGTTTGTTGAAAGAGGGTTGCAAGAATTTTACATTTCTCTGTCCTGTCTGACCATTAGTGGTGTCCACATAAGGACCCCTGCCGGTGCTGCTAGCAAAGAGTGCACCTGCTTAGCAATGCCTCGTGCGATTGCAAAGGACACTGTGGCTTTGTTAGAGAACAGCATCTGGGTGGGAGGTGCTTTGGCTTTTCATCAGTGGTCATATATTTGGTCAAAGGCCCCTTTTAGACCTTCCGTCCTTCAGGTGCCTGCTGAAGTGCCAGCCCTTATATGAGTGCTTTTCGACTGAGAGTTATTGTCCTTGTTTCAAGGGCATATGACAAAATTGGATCGATACAGAAAAGATTAGCATGGCCCCTGCGAAAGGATGACACGCAAATCCGCGGAGCGTTCCTCTTTTTGCGTTTCCAAAGCCTGTCTTGGCATGCATATCCGGTATTCATTGACATCAATAGCCTGCTGTTGGTTTAGAGAAAGGTTCACTGACTGGTTCTTGACATCATCATTGTCAGAGTAGTAAGAGAACTACAAAAGGACTCCTGCATTCTCCTGTACGGAGACAGGTGGTTTGGCGTAGCTTAGGTCCAAACAAGGAACTGACTAGTAGTAGGTTTAAGGTTAGTTAGGATTAGGTTAATGCCACACAATTGCCTGACTAGCACTAGGGATGTGGGTAAAGGATATGTTTTTGGCCACCAAAGGACTTGACTACACTAACTTTCAAAGGCTGCACTTGGTCGCCCAGCCCTTGAGAATATGAATCAAGTTTCAGAAATGCAATTGTTTATTTTGACAGTAGCTATTGTTTAAAATGAGCTGGAAGTCAGCACACGGACAAAAGCTACTGTGAGTAGATCTGAGAAAAATGTCACAACCAGATCTGTGCCCAACAACAGCATGTTCTGGCTCCTGTAGTCTGCTGTTTGTTGAAAGAGGGTTGCAAGAATTTTACATTTCTCTGTCCTGTCTGACCATTAGTGGTGTCCACATAAGGACCCTGCCGGTGCTGCTAGCAAAGAGTGCACCTGCTTAGCAATGCCTCGAGCGATTGCAAAGACACTGTGGCGTTTGTTAGAGAACAGCATCTGGGTGGGAGGTGCTTTGGCTTTTCATCAGTGGTCATATATTTGGTCAAAGGCCCCTTTTAGACCTTCCGTCCTTCAGGTGCCTGCTGAAGTGCCAGCCCTTATATGAGTGCTTTTCGACCGAGAGTTATTGGTCCTTGTTTCAAGGGCATATGACAAAATTGGATCGATACAGAGAAGATTAGCATGGCCCCTGCGAAAGGATGACACGCAAATCCATGAAGCGTTCCTCTTTTTGCGTTTCCAACGCCTGTCTGGCATGCATATCCGGTATTCATTGACACCAATAGCCTGCTGTTGGTTTAGAGAATGGTTCACTGACTGGTTCTTGAGCATCATCATGTCAGAGTAGTAGTAAGAGAACTACAAAAGGACTCCTGCATTCTCCTGTACGGAGGACAGGCGGTTTGGCGTAGCTTAGGTCCAAACAAGGAACTGACTAGTAGTAGGTTTAAGGTTAGTTAGGATTAGGTTAATGCCACACAATTGCCTGACTAGCACTAGGGATGTGGGTAAGGATATGTTTTGGCCACCAAAGGACTTGACTACACTAACTTTCAAAGGCGTGCACTTGGTCGCCCAGCCCTTGAGAATAGGAATCAAGTTTCAGAAATGCAATTGTTTATTTTGACAGTAGCTATTGTTTAAAATGAGCTGGAAGTGAGCACACGGACAAAAGCTACTGTTGAGGTAGATCTGAGAAAAAATGTCACAACAAGATCTGTGCCCAACACAGCATGTTCTGCTCCTGTGGTCTCCTGTTTGTTGAAAGAGGGTTGCAAGAATTTTACATTTCTCTGTCCTGTCTGACCATTAGTGGTGTCCACATAAGGACCCTGCCGTGCTGCTAGCAAAGAGTGCACCTGCTTAGCAATGCCTCGTGCGATTGCAAAGACACTGTGGCTTTGTTTAGGAGAACAGGCATCCTGGGGTGGGAGGTGCTTTGGCTTTTCATCAGTGGTCATTATATTTGGTCAAAGGCCCCTTTTAGACCTTCCGTCCTTCAGGTGCCTGCTGAAGTGCCAGCCCTTATATGATTGGCTTTTCGACTGAGAGTTATTGTCCCTTGTTTCAAGGGCATATGACAAAATTGGGATCGATACAGAGAAGATTAGCATGGCCCCTGCGAAAGGATGACACGCAAATCCGTGGAGCGTTCCTCTTTTTGCGTTTCCAAAGCCTGGTCTGGCATGCATATCCGGTATTCATTGACAACAATAGCCTGCGTTGGTTTAGAGAAAGGTTCACTGACTGGTTCTTGACATCATCAAGTCAGAGTAGTAAGAGAACTACAAAAGGACTCCTGCATTCTCCTGTACGGAGACAGGTGGTTTGGCGTAGCTTAGGTCCAAACAAGGAACTGACTAGTAGTAGGTTTTAAGGTTTAGTTAGGATTAGGTTTAATGCCACACAATTGCCTGACGAGCACTAGGGATGTGGGTAAGGATATGTTTTTGGCCACCAAAGGACTTGACTACACTAACTTTCAAAGGCTGCACTTGGTCGCCCAGCCCTTGAGAATAGGAATCAAGTTTCAGAAATGCAATTGTTTATTTTGACAGTAGCTATTGTTTAAAAATGAGCTGGAAGTCAGGGGCACACGGACAAAAGCTACTGTTGAGTAGATCTGAGAAAAATGTCACAACAAGATCTGTGCCCAACAAACAGCATGTTCTGGCTCCTGTGGTCTCCTGTTTGTTGAAAGAGGGTTGCAAGAATTTTACATTTCTCTGTCCTGTCTGACCATTAGTGGTGTCCACATAAGGACCCTGCCGGTGCTGCTAGCAAAGAGTGCACCTGCTTAGCAATGCCTCGTGCGATTGCAAAGGACACTGTGGCTTTGTTAGAGAACAGCATCTGGGTGGGAGGTGCTTTGGCTTTTCATCAGTGGTCATATATTTTGGTCAAAGGCCCCTTTTAGACCTTCCGTCCTTCAGGTGCCTGCTTGAAGTGCCAGCCCTTATATGAGTGCTTTTTCGACTGAGAGTATTGTCCTTGTTTCAAGGGCATATGACAAAATTGGATCGATACAGAGAAGATTAGCATGGCCCCTGCGAAAGGATGACACGCAAATCCGTGAAGCGTTCCTCTTTTTGCGTTTCCAAAGCCTGTCTGGCATGCATATCCGGTATTCATTGACATCAATAGCCTGCTGTTGGTTTAGAGAAAGGTTCACTGACTGGTTCTTGACATCATCATGTCAGAGTAGTAAGAGAACTACAAAAGGATTCCTGCATTCTCCTGTACGAGACAGGTGGTTTGGCGGTAGCTTTAGGTCCAAACAAGGAACTGACTAGTAGTAGGTTTAAGGTTTAGTTAGGATTAGGTTAATGCCACACAATCGCCTGACTAGCACTAGGGATGTGGGTAAGGATATGTTTTGGACCTCAAAGGACTTGACTACTCTAACTTTCAAAGGCTGCACTTGGTCGCCCAGCCCTTGAGAATAGGAATCAAAGTTTCAGAACTGCAATTGTTTATTTGACAGTAGCTATTGTTTTAAAATGAGCTGGAAGTGAGCACACGCACAAAAGCTACTGTTGAGTAGATATGAGAATAAATGTCACAACAAGATCTGTGCCCAACAACAGCATGTTCTGACTCCTAGAGTTGCTGTTTAGTTGAAAGAGGGTTGCAAGAATTTTACATTTCTCTGTCCTGTCTGACCATTAGTGGTGTCCACATGAGGACCCTGCCGGTGCTGCTAGCAAAGAGTGCACCTGCTTAGCAATGCCTCGAGCGATTGCAAAGACACTGTGGCTTTGTTAGAGAACAGCATCTGGGTGGGAGGTGCTTTGGCTTTTCATCAGTGGTCATATATTTGGTCAAAGGCCCCTTTTAGACCTTCCGTCCTTCAGGTGCCTGCTGAAGTGCCAGCCCTTATATGAGTGCTTTTCGACTGAGAGTTATTGTCCTTGTTTCAAGGGCATATGACAAAATTGGATCGATACAGAGAAGATTAGCATGGCCCCTGCGAAAGGATGACACGCAAATCCTGTGAAGCGTTCCTCTTTTTGCGTTTCCAAAGCCTGTCTGGCATGCATATCCGGTATTCATTGACATCAATAGCCTGCTGTTGGTTTAGAGAAAGGTTCACTGACTGGTTCTTGACATCATCATGTCAGAGTAGTAAGAGAACTACAAAAGGACTCCTGCATTCTCCTGTACGGAGACAGGTGGTTTGGCGTAGCTTAGGTCCAAACAAGGAACTGACTAGTAGTAGGTTTAAGGTTAGTTAGGATTAGGTTAATGCCACACAATCGCCTGACTAGCACTAGGGATGTGGGTAAGGATATGTTTTGGCCACCAAAGGACTTGACTACACTAACTTTCAAAGGCTGCACTTGGTCGCCCAGCCCTTGAGAATAGGAATCAAGTTTCAGAAATGCAATTGTTTATTTTGACAGTAGCTATTGTTTAAAATGAGCTGGAAGTGAGCACACGGACAAAAGCTACTGTTGAGTAGATCTGAGAAAAATGTCACAACAAGATCTGTGCCCAACAACAGCATGTTCTGGCTCCTGTAGTCTGCTGTTTGTTGAAAGAGGGTTGCAAGAATTTTACATTTCTCTGTCCTGTCTGACCATTAGTGGTGTCCACATAAGGACCCTGCCGGTGCTGCTAGCAAAGAGTGCACCTGCTTAGCAATGCCTCGAGCGATTGCAAAGACACTGTGGCTTTGTTAGAGAACAGCATCTGGGTGGGAGGTGCTTTGGCTTTTCATCAGTGGTCATATATTTGGTCAAAGGCCCCTTTTAGACCTTCCGTCCTTCAGGTGCCTGCTGAAGTGCCAGCCCTTATATGAGTGCTTTTCGACTGAGAGTTATTGTCCTTGTTTCAAGGGCATATGACAAAATTGGATCGATACAGAGAAGATTAGCATGGCCCCTGCGAAAGGATGACACGCAAATCCGTGAAGCGTTCCTCTTTTTGCGTTTCCAAAGCCTGTCTGGCATGCATATCCGGTATTCATTGACATCAATAGCCTGCTGTTGGTTTAGAGAAAGGTTCACTGACTGGTTCTTGACATCATCATGTCAGAGTAGTAAGAGAACTACAAAAGGACTCCTGCATTCTCCTGTACGGAGACAGGTGGTTTGGCGTAGCTTAGGTCCAAACAAGGAACTGACTAGTAGTAGGTTTAAGGTTAGTTAGGATTAGGTTAATGCCACACAATTCGCCTGACTAGCACTAGGGATGTGGGTAAGGATATGTTTTGGCCACCAAAGGACTTGACTACACTAACTTTCAAAGGCTGCACTTGGTCGCCCAGCCCTTGAGAATAGGAATCAAGTTTCAGAAATGCAATTGTTTATTTTGACAGTAGCTATTGTTTAAAATGAGCTGGAAGTGAGCACACGGACAAAAGCTACTGTTGAGTAGATCTGAGAAAAATGTCACAACAAGATCTGTGCCCAACAACAGCATGTTCTGGCTCCTGTAGTCTGCTGTTTGTTGAAAGAGGGTTGCAAGAATTTTACATTTCTCTGTCCTGTCTGACCATTAGTGGTGTCCACATAAGGACCCTGCCGGTGCTGCTAGCAAAGAGTGCACCTGCTTAGCAATGCCTCGAGCGATTGCAAAGACACTGTGGCTTTGTTAGAGAACAGCATCTGGGTGGGAGGTGCATTGGCTTTTCATCAGTGGTCATATATTTGGTCAAAGGGCCCCTTTTAGACCTTCCGTCCTTCAGGTGCCTGCTGAAGTGCCCAGCCCTTATATGAGTGCTTTTCGACCGAGAGTTATTGTCCTTGTTTTCAAGGGGCATATGACAACATTGGATCGATACAGAGAAGATTAGCATGGCCCCTGCGAAAGGATGACACGCAAATCCGTGAAGCGTTCCTCTTTTTGCGTTTCCAAAGCCTGTCTGGCATGCATATCCGGTATTCATTGACATCAATAGCCTGCTGTTGGTTTAGAGAAAGGTTCACTGACTGGTTCTTGACATCATCATGTCAGAGTAGTAAGAGAACTACAAAAGGACTCCTGCATTCTCCTGTACGGAGACAGGTGGTTTGGCGTAGCTTAGGTCCAAACAAGGAACTGACTAGTAGTAGGTTTAAGGTTAGTTAGGATTAGGTTAATGCCACACAATCGCCTGACTAGCACTAGGGATGTGGGTAAGGATATGTTTTGGCCACCAAAGGACTTGACTACACTAACTTTCAAAGGCTGCACTTGGTCGCCCAGCCCTTGAGAATAGGAATCAAGTTTCAGAAATGCAATTGTTTATTTTGACAGTAGCTATTGTTTAAAATGAGCTGGAAGTGAGCACACGGACAAAAGTTACTGTTGAGTAGATCTGAGAAAAATGTCACAACAAGATCTGTGCCCAACAACAGCATGTTCTGGCTCCTGTGGTCTGCTGTTTGTTGAAAGAGGGTTGCAAGAATTTTACATTTCTCTGTCCTGTCTGACCATTAGTGGTGTCCACATAAGGACCCTGCCGGTGCTGCTAGCAAAGAGTGCACCTGCTTAGCAATGCCTCGTAGCGATTGCAAAGACACTGTGGCTTTGTTAGAGAACAGCATCTGGGTGGGAGGTGCTTTGGCTTTTCATCAGTGGTCATATATTTGGTCAAAGGCCCCTTTTAGACCTTCCGTCCTTCAGGTGCCTGCTGAAGTGCCAGCCCTTATATGAGTGCTTTTCGACTGAGAGTTATTGTCCTTGTTTCAAGGGCATATGACAAAATTGGATCGATACAGAGAAGATTAGCATGGCCCCTGCGAAAGGATGACACGCAAATCTGTGAAGCGTTCCTCTTTTTGCGTTTCCAAAGCCTGTCTGGCATGCATATCCGGTATTCATTGACATCAATAGCCTGCTGTTGGTTTAGAGAAAGGTTCACTGACTGGTTCTTGACATCATCATGTCAGAGTAGTAAGAGAACTACAAAAGGACTCCTGCATTCTCCTGTACGGAGACAGGTGGTTTGGCGTAGCTTAGGTCCAAACAAGGAACTGACTAGTAGTAGGTTTAAGGTTAGTTAGGATTAGGTTAATGCCACACAATTGCGCCTGACTAGCACTAGGGATGTGGGTAAGGATATGTTTTGGCCACCAAAGGACTTGACTACACTAACTTTCAAAGGCTGCACTTGGTCGCCCAGCCCTTGAGAATAGGAATCAAGTTTCAGAAATGCAATTGTTTATTTTGACAGTAGCTATTGTTTAAAATGAGCTGGAAGTGAGCACACGGACAAAAGTTACTGTTGAGTAGATCTGAGAAAAATGTCACAACAAGATCTGTGCCCAACAACAGCATGTTCTGGCTCCTGTAGTCTGCTGTTTGTTGAAAGAGGGTTGCAAGAATTTTAACATTTCTCTGTCCTGTCTGACCATTAGTGGTGTCCACATAAGGACCCTGCCGGTGCTGCTAGCAAAGAGTGCACCTGCTTAGCAATGCCTCGAGCGATTGCAAAGACACTGTGGCTTTGTTAGAGAACAGCATCTGGGTGGGAGGTGCTTTGGCTTTTCATCAGTGGTCATATATTTGGTCAAAGGCCCCTTTTAGACCTTCCGTCCTTCAGGTGCCTGCTGAAGTGCCAGCCCTTATATGAGTGCTTTTCGACCTGAGAGTTATTGTCCTTGTTTCAAGGGCATATGACAAAATTGGATCGATACAGAGAAGATTAGCATGGCCCCTGCGAAAGGATGACACGCAAATCCGTGAAGCGTTCCTCTTTTTGCGTTTCCAAAGCCTGTCTGGCATGCATATCCGGTATTCATTGACACCAATAGCCTGCTGTTGGTTTAGAGAAAGGTTCACTGACTGGTTCTTGACATCATCATGTCAGAGTAGTAAGAGAACTACAAAAGGACTCCTGCATTCTCCTGTACGGAGACAGGTGGTTTGGCGTAGCTTAGGTCCAAACAAGGAACTGACTAGTAGTAGGTTTAAGGTTAGTTAGGATTAGGTTAATGCCACACAATTCGCCTGACTAGCACTAGGGATGTGGGTAAGGATATGTTTTGGCCACCAAAGGACTTGACTACACTAACTTTCAAAGGCTGCACTTGGTCGCCCAGCCCTTGAGAATAGGAATCAAGTTTCAGAAATGCAATTGTTTATTTTGACAGTAGCTATTGTTTAAAATGAGCTGGAAGTGAGCACACGGACAAAAGCTACTACTGTTGAGTAGATCTGAGAAAAATGTCACAACAAGATCTGTGCCCAACAACAGCATGTTCTGGCTCCTGTGGTCTCCTGTTTGTTGAAAGAGGGTTGCAAGAATTTTACATTTCTCTGTCCTGTCTGACCATTAGTGGTGTCCACATAAGGACCCTGCCGGTGCTGCTAGCAAAGAGTGCACCTGCTTAGCAATGCCTCGAGCGATTGCAAAGACACTGTGGCTTTGTTAGAGAACAGCATCTGGGTGGGAGGTGCTTTGGCTTTTCATCAGTGGTCATATATTTGGTCAAAGGCCCCTTTTAGACCTTCCGTCCTTCAGGTGCCTGCTGAAGTGCCAGCCCTTATATGAGTGCTTTTCGACTGAGAGTTATTGTCCTTGTTTCAAGGGCATATGACAAAATTGGATCGATACAGAGAAGATTAGCATGGCCCCTGCGAAAGGATGACACGCAAATCTGTGAAGCGTTCCTCTTTTTGCGTTTCCAAAGCCTGTCTGGCATGCATATCCGGTATTCATTGACATCAATAGCCTGCTGTTGGTTTAGAGAAAGGTTCACTGACTGGTTCTTGACATCATCATGTCAGAGTTGCAAGAGAACTACAAAAGGACTCCTGCATTCTCCTGTACGGAGACAGGTGGTTTGGCGTAGCTTAGGTCCAAACAAGGAACTGACTAGTAGTAGGTTTAAGGTTAGTTAGGATTAGGTTAATGCCACACAATCGCCTGACTAGCACTAGGGATGTGGGTAAGGATATGTTTTGGCCACCAAAGGACTTGACTACACTAACTTTCAAAGGCTGCACTTGGTCGCCCAGCCCTTGAGAATAGGAATCAAGTTTCAGAAATGCAATTGTTTATTTTGACAGTAGCTATTGTTTAAAATGAGCTGGAAGTGAGCACACGGACAAAAGCTACTGTTGAGTAGATCTGAGAAAAATGTCACAACAAGATCTGTGCCCAACAACAGCATGTTCTGGCTCCTGTAGTCTGCTGTTTGTTGAAAGAGGGTTGCAAGAATTTTAAATTTCTCTGTCCTGTCTGACCATTAGTGGTGTCCACATGAGGACCCTGCCGGTGCTGCTAGCAAAGAGTGCACCTGCTTAGCAATGCCCTCGAGCGATTGCAAAGACACTGTGGCTTTGTTAGAGAACAGCATCTGGGTGGGAGGTGCTTTGGCTTTTCATCAGTGGTCATATATTTGGTCAAAGGCCCCTTTTAGACCTTCCGTCCTTCAGGTGCCTGCTGAAGTGCCAGCCCTTATATGAGTGCTTTTCGACTGAGAGTTATTGTCCTTGTTTCAAGGGCATATGACAAAATTGGAATCGATACAGAGAAGATTAGCATGGCCCCTGCGAAAGGATGACACGCAAATCTGTGAAGCGTTCCTCTTTTTGCGTTTCCAAAGCCTGTCTGGCATGCATATCCGGTATTCATTGACATCAATAGCCTGCTGTTGGTTTAGAGAAAGGTTCACTGACTGGTTCTTGACATCATCATGTCAGAGTAGTAAGAGAACTACAAAAGGACTCCTGCATTCTCCTGTACGGAGACAGGTGGTTTGGCGTAGCTTAGGTCCAAACAAGGAACTGACTAGTAGTAGGTTTAAGGTTAGTTAGGATTAGGTTAATGCCACACAATCGCCTGACTAGCACTAGGGATGTGGGTAAGGATATGTTTTGGCCACCAAAGGACTTGACTACACTAACTTTCAAAGGCTGCACTTGGTCGCCCAGCCCTTGAGAATAGGAATCAAGTTTCAGAAATGCAATTGTTTATTTTGACAGTAGCTATTGTTTAAAATGAGCTGGAAGTGAGCACACGGACAAAAGTTACTGTTGAGTAGATCTGAGAAAAATGTCACAACAAGATCTGTGCCCAACAACAGCATGTTCTGGCTCCTGTAGTCTGCTGTTTGTTGAAAGAGGGTTGCAAGAATTTTAAATTTCTCTGTCCTGTCTGACCATTAGTGGTGTCCACATGAGGACCCTGCCGGTGCTGCTAGCAAAGAGTGCACCTGCTTAGCAATGCCTCGAGCGATTGCAAAGACACTGTGGCTTTGTTAGAGAACAGCATCTGGGTGGGAGGTGCTTTGGCTTTTCATCAGTGGTCATATATTTGGTCAAAGGCCCCTTTTAGACCTTCCGTCCTTCAGGTGCCTGCTGAAGTGCCAGCCCTTATATGAGTGCTTTTCGACGAGAGTTATTGTCCTTGTTTCAAGGGCATATGACAAAATTGGATCGATACAGAGAAGATTAGCATGGCCCCTGCGAAAGGATGACACGCAAATCCTGTGAAGCGTTCCTCTTTTTGCGTTTCCAACGCCTGTCTGGCATGCATATCCGGTATTCATTGACACCAATAGCCTGCTGTTGGTTTAGAGAAAGGTTCACTGACTGGTTCTTGACATCATCATGTCAGAGTAGTAAGAGAACTACAAAAGGACTCCTGCATTCTCCTGTACGGAGACAGGTGGTTTGGCGTAGCTTAGGTCCAAACAAGGAACTGACTAGTAGTAGGTTTAAGGTTAGTTAGGATTAGGTTAATGCCACACAATGCCTGACTAGCACTAGGGATGTGGGTAAGGATATGTTTTGGCCACCAAAGGACTTGACTACACTAACTTTCAAAGGCTGCACTTGGTCGCCCAGCCCTTGAGAATAGGAATCAAGTTTCAGAAATGCAATTGTTTATTTTGACAGTAGCT